>SJYV01015757.1:0-13494 GCA_006410875.1 Neotragus pygmaeus | reverse complement strand
CGTCTTGCTGGCGCTTCCCTCTGGGGTTCCGAGCGGTCGCACCCAGCAGTTTGATCCCAAAGCAAAACTACTTTAAGGTTCCGTGTTTGCCAGGGGCGGGGGTTGGGGGGAAGTGAGTGTTTCAACGGAGGAGAGGGTCCGTTTGGGAAGATGGAAAGTTCTGGGGATGAGGCTGGTGATGGATGGCACGTGGGAGGGGCGCGCCATGCGAGAAGGTGCAGAGATGGGATGGGGTATGCGGGGCTTTGTGAGGAGCCCAGGCCTCAGGGAGGCGGGCCGGTGAGCAATCAGATGCCCGTTCTGACAGCCCGCCCAGGGAGAGAAGTGCAGGATGACCTGTGAACGCAGAGGCTTTCTCTAACGCCTCAGGAAAAAACGTCTCCGGGAAACCAAACGTCTGCATGGCCCGAGCCTGGCACAGGAGATGCCCAGTATCCTGGATGAAGCGCTGGTTCTCGAGGTGGTCCAAGGGCGGTGGGAAAGGATGTCCAGACACAGGGCCCTGCAGATGGGAGTGAGTTTACTCTGAACTGAGAGCAGAGATAGTGTGGGCGCTGCAGGCAGAGTGCGCTGACCCCCTGAAGGGCCAGGGGGAGGCTACAGGTTCCTGGATTGGTAGCCTATTTCTGTGCCTCAAGACAAAGAAAATTTTTGCTTAAGGGTGGCGTTTCTTTCACATGTATCGAGCTATCTGCGGCCGCTCCTGCTTTCTTTTTGTTCACATGCTAATCCCCTGCTTACCATAAGAGGAGGCAGATGGGGGGATGGCTGACTCTCACTTCCCCCCAGCTTCTCGGTGCTTACTGGGAAGAAAATAGCTGATGGCTCCCAAGGAGCTGGCTTTCTTTCATCTGGGCTCAGAAATTTGCATTTAGAAGAGGCATGTTTACCGGTAGAGCATAGAGCAGAAAATATTTCATTTCACATTCCCTCCCCGTGGTCGGAAATTCGACCACTGCTGCTGCTGCTGCTGCTGCTCAGTCTCTTCAGCTGTGTCCGACACATTGGGAGACATTTCATGACCGCTGTTTGTTTTCATCCCAGGGCGCTGGGAGGCTCCTCCCAGATTAGGCGAAAGTTCTGCACTGACCTGTCACTCTAGGTGTTAATTTCCAGATTAGGCCCATTGGTAGAGAATAAAAGATTCTCTGGATCCTCTTTCTTCTAACCTAATAGGATCCAAGAGATATTTCCCTTGTTGCCTCTTCCTATACCTAGATTCACACTATTGCAATTATTCCAAATTATAAATACGGTCTTGTTTTTCAAGATGTTTAGCCTTATAAAATAAACAGATTACAACAGCTAATAATGTTGTTAAAATTACAAGTAGGATTTTAAACCATGAGCTTCCATAACCAAGCCATCTTCCTAAAAGATCACCAAGGCTAGGAAGTGAATCATCAGGCAGCAATCTGATTTTTCATGTGAGTCATTAAATGTGTTACATCAGAGGATTCACCTGGTATGTAAACACAACATTCAATTTTAATTATAGCACAGTTGCCTCCCTGAGATGCTGTAAGAATATCAAGGGCCATACGATTTTGTAATACAGCTTTTCTCATCATAAAGACCTCAGAATTTAGTAGGCTAGTAGCCTATCATTTAATGTCTTTTGAGTGAATTTTGTTAAGTCTTCAATGTAAGAAATAACATTTTCCAATCCTACTGAAGGCACAAAAATAGCTGCTAAGTGATCATACCAGTGAAATACAGATCTCTGGGTCCATCGGGCTCATATTGATGGTGAGTGTACTGGAGTCACATCTGAGTTTGTACGTAAGTGGCCTTGAGCCCAAGGAAATCCTAAAGCACACCTTCCCAGCCAGCCTGGTTGGTGGAAGCCAGAGTCATAGACTGGACCCACAAAGCCACTGAGTCCCGTTGGGTGCCAGCCACTATATTTCTGGACATCTGACCCAATCTGTTCCATACCAATCACCGTCTTTTAGAGAAATGGTAAAACGGTTGTTTTCATAAGGCACCTAGCCTAATTTTCTAGTGTTATTAGGTTGATTATCCTTGGTATGGTTTAATTGTTCCCAGCATGGGGGGCCTTTAAGCTTAGATGACCATAGCTTGGTGTTAGCCAGATAAATACATTCCAAAACTGAGGAACTGACCCTCCTAATATTCTAGAGTTTACGTTTTTTGACTGGAATTTAGCTTTTGTTCTGACTGAGCTAGAGTAACCTTAAGGGAAAATTCATATTTATGGCCAGGGTTAGAATAAGTATGTTTGATTGGCCAAGTGAGTGGGTCCCATCTAGTGATATCAGTTCCAGCCCAGACAGAACTATAATTTCTTTCTTCCAAAATAAACTGTATAAGAGCCATCCAATCAGAGCCTTGGAGGAGAGAAACCCATCAAGGTAAGCCAGAAGTATTGGATGCGGGTAATTGACCCAACAATTTGACTGATTTCTAAAATTTGCATAAGATCATGCCCATGATAGAAAAACATTTGATTCATGTGCAAGAGTCCAGAAAACTAAGGAGAAAACTTATGAACAATCATACGGGTCAGGTGCAGTGTCACTTGGGTCAGCTGTCTACTTCTGATATCATCTTCTTCTCATCCTGGTGATGGCGTGTCCCTATTATCAGAGTGTTGTTTCAAGGTGGGTTTGAGGTTAGCAGTTCTCTCTATAAACCAGTCTGGTGCAGGAGCCCTTTTTAGGTGGGAGATATCAATCCAAGAGTCAATTCCCTTTAGTTCCGCTGCACATGAGATAGTTAAAAGAACCTAATAAGGGCCCTTCAATCTAGGCTGGAGGGAGTCATTTGAATGATATCTTTTTTTAATATACATAATCTCCTGGTTGTAGGTCATGCGACATCTGATCTTCATATGAGGATAGATTACTACAGTAAGTTTCAGAAACAAATTTAGAATGATTCATCAATACTTTGGCTAAGCCCTTTCAATAATATATCTCCCTTAAGTAATACAGAATCATATTCATCCAGTCTCATTTGTCTCCCTGTAATAATCTCAAAGGGAAACAAATGATGTTTGCCAAAAGGAATAGCTCTGAGGTTGAAGAGAACCAATGAAATAGCCTTAGGCCAAGGGAAGGAATAAGCATCCATCATTTTAGCCAACTGAGTTTTCATTGTTCCATTTGTCCTTTCCACTAACCCAGAAGACTGGGGATGATGGAACGGAACAATGGAAATGTTGCATACTTACCAAATTTTACACATTTCTTTAAGTTTGTCCAGAAAAATGTGTCCCTCTGTCACTGTGTAGTTCAGAGGGGATTCCCCAGATGGGAATCACTCTTTCTAAAAGCAGCTTCCCTACTGACTGTGCCTTGGCCCTTCTGCATGGTTGAAGATTTGAGTACAACGTAGTTAAGGAACTTGGAATATATAACATTTTAGTATAATCTCTATAATTATGCCTGATAACATTCTATCAGGACTTGTCAGACGTTGCTGCTGCTGCTGCTGCTAAGTCACCTCAGTCGTGTCCGACTCTGTGCGACCCCATAGACGGCAGCCCACCAGGCTCCCCTGTCCCTGGGATTCTCCAGGCAAGAACACTGGAGTGGGTTGCTATTTCCTTCTCCAATGCATGAAAATGAAAAGTGAAGTCGCTCAGTCGTGTCCGACTCTCAGCGACCCCATGGACTGCAGCCCACCAGGCTCCTCCATCAATGGGATTTTCCAGGCAAGAGTACTGGAGTGGGTTGTCACATGTTAGGGATTCCATATAAATTATGAAATATCTGTATTAATGGTATTTATCTATCACAACCTAAAGTTTAATTTCAATCACTTGACAATGTTTTTGAATTAAAAATATCAAATAAACTTAGCTTAACATTTATCTCTGAGTTTCCTCAGAGGTACTTCCTTGAAGCATCCATTGCAGTCAGCTGGAGGCTAAAAAGCCTAGTTCTATTTTGATATTTGGGAAGTTTGTTAGAAATATCAAAAGGATTTTAAAACACAGGATCAGAGGTCACTGAAACAATACCTCTCCATTTAACCAAGGTCACAGAGAAAATAAATACGCGTCATTTAAGGGCACAGAAACTCAGTTCATTCAGTCCTTTTGTTAACCTTTGTGAAGTCAGATTTTCCATCAGAGTCCTTTAATTTCTTACCCAATTCAGAAATTTTTATTTATCCAAAAGTCCTTTCTATAAATTTTCTTGAAAAGGAAGCATTTTTGCAAAAAACTTGGTTAGTGCTGTGACAACTCTTTAAGATAGTAACTCAAATTATTACTGATAACATTTTACCCAGACATACCAGAATTGTAGGAATTCCATACAGTTTCTAGGATAGCTATATTAGTAACGTTTACCATACCGTGTAACCCAAGATTTATTACTTGACAATACTTCCCATGTATTCTGCATACAAAATGAACATAATTAGTGTTTTATCTCTCTTTGGGATGTTTCAGGAACCCTCTGAAGCTTCCCAAAGTTAGTTGGAAGTCAAAAGGGCTTCATTAGAATGATTTTGGAAGTTTTGTCAACAAATACCAAGAAGCTTTAGAACACTCAGTCTAGGTCATTGTGAAACAATAGCTGTTCACTTAGCCAAAGTAACAATAAAGAATTTTAGAGGTAAATGCATAATGCATCATTTAAGAGGTAAATAAACTTAAATTTATTATCAAACGCAGTTCAACATCTGAAGAATCTGTGTCCCTTAACAGAGAAAAGTCAAATTCTCTCTGAAGTTTTTGCACCAGCTTACTTTTAAATTCATTTAAAGGTAAACCTAATTACATTTATTTTAAACTTCGTCCTAACCATGCACAAAACTCTTTTCTCAGGGTCCACTTTCCACACACCTTCTTATCACTTTTTTACCCATTTGTTTGTTCTCCCATCCTGAAATAGCCACCTGTCAGTCAGACTTACTTCCTTTTCCCTTCATAAAATGCAGTTCCATTCTTCATATCTTCTTTACTGAAAACACACAGCCTATTTTCCTTAAGCAACCAACAACTGACCTTTGTATTAGCATTCTATAGATTGGTGAGCATAAATACCAGTGATAATTTCTAAAAACATTTGCTTTCTTATAGAGAATATCTCAGGTGATACCAAACATTTTCATTAATATTCTCAAATATTTTTAATTTTTTTTATTTTTTAGTAACTGATACATATTTTAAATAAATAAACTTTCATCGTACAGCTTTAGAATCTTAAGTTACCAAACATCTGGAAAGATCATTTTACTTCAGTTCAGTTTAGTTCAGTCGCTCAGTCATGTCCGACTCTTTGTGACCCCATGAATTGCAGCACGCCAGGCCTCCCTGTCCATCACCATCTCCCGGAGTTCACTCAGACTCACGTCCATCGAGTCCGTGATGCCATCCAGCCATCTCATCCTCTGTCGTCCCCTTCTCCTGCCCCCAATCCCTCCCAGCATCAGGGTCTTTTCCAGTGAGTCAATTCTTTGCAGGAGGTGGCCAAAGTGCAAGATTAATAAGGTCTTATTAAACCTAGGAACAATAAAGTATTATACTTAAATTTGATGACTCTTAATAACATGTATATTAATTTAGATCCACAGACTTAAAAATTAATATCAGGTTTCAACTTAATATTGAATATTTCCCAGTCCACGTGAACCTGAAAGTCATCTTGACCAGTTTTCTTCAAATGTAAGCATTTTTTATTAAAATTAAATAGAGCTTTATAAATCCAATTCTAATAATATCTTTTAGAAGTAGAGATATCATATATGTATAATGTGTACACAGACAAAAGCAAATGAGGTCTCATGGCTTTAGCTATGAACCATGTATTAAGATATTAATATAAACTTACTAGTTAACAGCTGGAAGACCTTAAAGGTGCTTGTTCAGATGATTAAGGCTTACTGTCTATAAGGTTTGGCTGAGGGAACATTCTCAGCAGTTTTGATTTAAAACTGCCATTTTTTTTCTTGGTTTCCCAGGACTTGTCTGCTTAACTGGGCTTAGTCTCAGCTCCTAGAGGCCTGTATTCATATTCTGGTTTACATACTTGCAAGACAAAGATAGTTATTTAGTTTTTCAAAGAACAGTTCTGTCACCTGAAGTTACTAAAATCAGTGGCAAGATTTTATTAAAACTGAAATTTAATTTACAAAGTTCTGTTTTATAACTTTGAAGTTTTAATTTATCATGTCTTCAAAGGTTTGTATAAGGCATTTAGTAAAGACTTTTCTGAGTTTATAAATTAAACCAAAGCAAAACCACTTTTTTTTTTTAATTAACCCTTGCTTGTTAATTCCCAGTTTACTCATTTTATTTGACTCAGGTAACTGTTAGTATCCTCAGCACATTTAGTTAATATTTCCTTAGTGGCAAACTATATGCCTTGTCTTTCCCACAATATAATTAAATAAGAGCTGTAACCACCTTATATAAAGCCCATTTAAATATACCAATTTATATACATTTATCTAAATTCCACCAACTTCTATAACTTTGACTTTAGTTTTCACAAGGATCCATCCAGTCAACAAGCTTTGGTCTTCAGACAGAGATTAGAAGCTTTTTTGTTGTTGTTCCTTGTCTATTTTACCTACTTCTGTGTATAAGGCTCTTCTAGCCCCAGTCAGGTAAAGCCCAGGAAGTCAGGCCCTTTGGCCTAACTGCCCCAAAATAATTGGTCAGATATCTCAATGTAAATTTTTCTGGCCCCTTAAATAGATAGCTTAAAACTGGGGTAAATTGTTGAGACCTGACAGAAGCCGTAACTGAAGTAGGCCAGAGCTGCAATCAGGGGAAAAAAGTTACAATCATGGGAAAAGCTGGGTCACTGCCCAGAAGGAGCTGAAATCCTCATCCCCCCAACCTTGAGACTCAGCCAGACAGCATATTCCCCGTAGCCTGGTTAAAACTAGCCCCTGATAATATGAAAAGTCCCCTAAGCGAGCCCACATGTGCAAAATCTGGCCAATTACTAAATGCCAAGAAACCCCTGCAACCAATCCACCCTTGCAAACTCCCTGTCTTTGTTCTAAGCCTATAAATACTGCTGTAATTCAGGGCTCGGGGCTCTTGCTCCATACCACTGCGTTGGATATGGCAAGGTGCCCTTGCTCGAGCAAGAAATAAACCTCTTCCTGCTTTTTGCATTGCCATGGAGATGACTTATTCTCCCAGTTTATTCGGGGACCTGGACCTGGAGCATAACATAAATAGAACAGTCTTGTTTAGCTCTTAATGTTAGAGACCAGTAAGGGGTTCCTCACGGCTCATTGACTTCGTTGTTGTTGAATCCCTCAGTCCAAAAGGATTCTGCGACCTCACGGACTGCAGCACATCAGGCTGCCCTGTCCTTCACCATCTCCAGAGTTTGCTCAAACTCTTGTCCACTGAGTGGGTGATGCCATCACACCCTCTCATCCTCTGCCCCTCACCCCCTTCCCCTCCGGCCCTCAGTCTTTTCCAGCGTCAGGGGCTTTTCCAGGGAGTCTGGTCTGGGATGCAGTAAGCAGCTGGGAGCAGTGGCCGGAAGCAAGGTCGTAGTGTCCCAGCCCCGGAGTCCTGACCCCTGGGCCACAGGAGCCAGCAGTTAGGGTTAAGGTCCCTAGGCTTGCCTGCCCAGTCGAGAGGCAGAAGGTAAAGAGTAAAGTAAAAAGTGTACTGAAAACAAAACCACATTCAGAAATGAACACTGGTGAGCTCAGAGAGAGTCTCACCTTTGGGAAGTTTAAGTCCTTTATAAGGGGGCGGTTTCCAGGTCTTTGTCTTCCCTGAGGTCAATAATCTTGCTTTGTCTGCGCCTCTCCACCCCCTAACCCGTCAGTTTGCCTCAGGACCTTCCCCAGGGTGGATCTCCAAGCAGGGCTTCTGGAAGGAGCAAGACTCACTATGGCCTGGCATTATCCTCTGACTTTTGACTCCAGCAAGCCTTTCTACGCTTGTATAGTGTCTCCCTTATCCTAAAAAAAGGGAAACGGTGTTCCCTTAATCTTTTACTCAGACAGGGTTTTGCCTCTCTTTGTCCTTGCCATGATTATTTCCTTGAGATGTTTGCAAGACTGGCTATTTACCCTGATTCTACTGTTTCTTCCATTTTGGAGAAAAAACAGGAAGCTGTAAATTCCCCAACTGGATCCCACCTATCTCTTGCCTCAGGAAGTGCAAAAAGGAGGTTGGCTGATTGCAAATGTCCAACCTAGAGCCACCATCTACCAAGTCAGCTCCTGGGATCAGGTCACCAATGTACTGGAGCTTCAGCTTCTGCATCAGTCCTTCCAATGAGTATTCAGGGTTGGTTTCCTTAGGACTGCTTTCCTTAGGTTTGCTCTCCTTGCAGTCCAGGGGACTCTTGAGAGGCTTCTCCAACAACGAGGTTCAAAAGAATCAATTCTTCGGTGCTCAGCTTTCTTTATGGTCCAACTCTCACATCCATACATGACTAGTGGAAAAACCATAGCTTTGACAAGGCAGACCTTTGTTGGCAGTGATGTCTCTGCTTTCTAATGTCATAGCTTTTCTTCCAAGGAACAGTGTCTTTTACTTTCACGACTGCAGTCACAATCCGCAGTGATTTTGGAGCCCAAGAAAATAAAGTCTGTCACTGTTTCTGATGCTTCCCCATCTATTTGCCATGAAGTGATGGGACCAGATGCCATGATCTTAGTTTTCTGAATTTTGAGATTTAAGCCAGCTTTTTCACTCCCTTCTTTCACCTTCTTCAAGAGGCTCTTTAATTTCTCTTCGATTTCTGCCATTAAGGTGGTATCGTCTGCATATCTGAGGTTATTGATATTTCTCCTGGCAATCTTGATTCCAGCTTGAGCTTCATCTAGCCTGGCATTTCACATGATGTACTCTGCATATAAGTTGAATATGCAAGGTGACAATATACAGCCTTGACATACCCCTTTTCCTCTTCGGAACCAGTCTGTTGTTCCATGTCCAGTTCTAACTGTGGCTTCTTGACCTGCATACATGTTTCTCAGGAGGCAGGTCAGGTGGTCTGGTATTTCCATCTCTTTAAGAATTTTCCACACTGTTGTGATCCATACAGTCAAAGGCTTTAGTGTAGTCAATGAAGCAGAAGTAGATGTCTTTCTCTACTTGCCTTGCTTTATCTAAGATCCAGCGGATGTTGGCAGTTTGATCTCTGGTTCCTCTGCCTTTTCTAGATCCAGCTGAACATCTGGAAGTTCTCAGTTCATCTACTGTTAAAGCCTAGCTCCCAAGATTTTGAGCATTACCTTTCTATTGTATGTGAAATGAGTGCAATTGTGCAGTAGCTTGAACTTTCTTTGGCATTGCTTTTCTTTGGGATTGGGCTTCCCTGGTGGCTCAAATGGTAGAGAATCTACCTGCAATACAGGAGACCTGGGTTCAGTCCCTGGGTCAGGAAGATCCCCTGGAGAAGGAAATGGCAACCCACTCCAGTATTCTTGCCTGGAGAATTCCATGGACAGAATTCCACTGGCTGGCTACAGTCCATTGGGTTGCAAAGAGTTGGACACGACTGAGTGACTAACACTTTCTTTGGGATTGGAATGAAAACTGACCTTTTCCAACAGTGTAGTAATATCATGTCTATCTATTTACCCACTCTAAATAGCCACACAAAGAAGTATTTATTCATTTTGGGAAACTCCTTAAAAAATTTTTTTACCTCATTGGTATAATAGCTAGACTTTTTTCCCCAAAGTTTTTTCTTGATATTCCTAATTGCCCTTATTAGCATCTGTAAGGGCCATTTGAGGGGAAGGCCACAATGATGCTTCCTCAACCAATTTTTCTCATTCAAGAAAAAGTTCTTAGATTAATTTGACTTTTGTTTTAATTATAACTATATTACACTTTTAACATGAGAATGAGAATGCTCTAAATTTAATAATTTATTAGTTTCTCTAATTTTCAAATAATCCATCATTGGCCACCAATAAATTATAGCTCCTCAGAGATGCAAACGATTGAGAAGGCAAAAAAATCTCTTATAGGCCTTACACAAGCAAACACACACACCCCCCAGAACAAACTAGGAAGGTCACATAGAACATTTACAACTCAAAGACACAGAGAAACCCGAACTTCCCCCTAGAAGCCCTAGTTTAAGGTTTTACCAAGCTGACTTTTTAATTTTGAACATTTAAAGAGCCCCTCAATAGTTAAGGTAAGATTTAATTTCTCCAGTTAACTAGGTACTTGCAAGTATGAGTTCCGTTCCTTAACCCATAGACCCTAACTAATTAGAGTCACAAAGCTCTCATTCTGTTTTAAGTGGCCTCAGGGTGACTTTGTGGTTATTCCTATAAGATCTGTTGGGAAGAGTGGTTTTTCTCTCTCCATCATCATTACCTTGATGTAAATCTGTTGTAATCTGGAGGAGACAAAACTTAACAGGTATTTTTTAAAAAACAGAGGCCATGGATCAGTGAAAGAGTTACTGTAACTAAGGATCAAGGAAGGAGTAAGAATCAAGCTACATTTGATGACAGTTTTGATTGTGGTCCAGATAGGGTCAGTGCTTGGGTCATCCTGTCTGAAGGAATGGAGCCATTTGGACTCAGAAGTAGTTGGAGGAAAGACAACCAGAACATTAACAGACAAAATAGAAAAAAAATTAAGCCTGAATCCTAATTTAGATTTAACACTTCAAAGAGACTTACAGCCAGGCAGTCAGTTGTCTAGGTTTATCTAAGTAGGTCTTAACTTTTAATATCGTTATTGATCATTACACATGTGGCTTTTTTCCTTGTCAGTATATGATCCAGAGCAATTTCATTGTCTAAACATATAATTCTGGAGAAGGAAATGGCAACCCACTCCAGTTTTCTTGCCTGGAGANCATCTTCCAGTTATATAGATCTTTTTGTGAATTTATCACACAAGGAAATATCTAATTGCATATGATACCTGTGACCAAATGACATCTGCTACTCTCCATTTCTTAGAGATGAGGAAATAAAACCGCAAAATGTATAAAGCCAGATCGAAAATCCAGATCTTTGGATTCAGTACATTTCCTTCTGAAGCTCTGCAGTTACATGCAGATCCCATAGAAGCCTAGATTATTTGAGGGAAATTAATTTAAGAATGATCAAATTTAAGCACCTCATTTCACAGATGAGCAAAGTAAGGTATGAAAAATGGAAATACCTGTGACCTGATACAAAAATATAGGCATTCAGGCTCTAGTTGGGATTCTCTCCACTACTCCATGTAAGTTTCCATAATGGCAGCATTTCATAAAAGATTTCTAATGTTTTATCCTTGTTAGTTACCTGGAGGAGGAAAGAATTCAGAATGCATTCTCTTAACTCATGAAATAACGGGAAATAACACTGTTAAAGTTGACACAGGACACTTGAAAATTAAAGCTTGCCACTGTTTTATTGATATATCTTTGTATTCACTCTGTGAAAAGGCAAAGGGAATAGAAAATATCCTTGGTTAAAATGAGAGCCTCCCTGGTGACTCAGATGGTAAAGAAGCTGCCTGCAATTTGAGGGACCTGGGTTCCATCCCTGGGTTGGGAAGATACCCTGAAGGAGGGCATGGCAACCACTCCAGAATTCTTGCCTGGAGAATCCCCATGGACAGAGGAGCCTGGCAGGCTGATGGGCTACATTCCATGGGGTCTCAAAGAGTCAGACAAACGATATATTCTGTTCATCAACTGTCTGTCTATAGGGTATTTCAAGCATTTCATGACTGGTGTTGCATATATAATAAGTAAGGATTGTCATTGTTGTTTAGTCACTAAGTCATGTCTGACTTTTTGTTACCCCATGGACTGCATTAGCCAGGCTTCCCTGTCCTCCACTATCTCCCTAAGTTTACTTAAACTCATGTCCATTGAGTCGGTGATACCATCCAACCGCCCCATCTTCTGCCATCCCCTTCTCCTCCTGCCCTCAATCTTTCCCAACATCAGTGTCTTTTCCAGTGAGTTGGCTTTTCACATCAATTGGCCAAAGTATTGGAGCTTCAGCTTCAGTATTAGTCCTTCGAGTGAATATTCNAACCGCCCCATCTTCTGCCATCCCCTTCTCCTCCTGCCCTCAATCTTTCCCAACATCAGTGTCTTTTCCAGTGAGTTGGCTTTTCACATCAATTGGCCAAAGTATTGGAGCTTCAGCTTCAGTATTAGTCCTTCGAGTGAATATTCAGGATTGATTTCCTTTAGGATTAATTGATTTTATCTCCTTGCAGTCCAAGGGATTCTCAAGAGTCTTCTCCTGCACCACAGTTCAAAAGCATCAATTCTTTGGTGCTCAGCCTTCTTTATGATCCAGCTCTCAATCTCACATCTGGTACCTGACTAGTAGAAGAACCATAGTTTTGACTATACAAAACTTTGCTGGCAAAGTGATGTGTCTGCTTTTTAATATGCTGTCTAGGTTTATCATAGCTTGGGCAAATATATTTGGGATGAGCAGTCATAACTATCTTGAGGACTTCTCTGAAACAGAAACTGATTTAAGGTCTTTGTTTTATTCGGATACTTCACACCTTTGTTTTTGGTATTCTGAGCTAGGAAATAATATAACTTTGTGTTTCAACAGCCCTCTTATTTCATCCAGTCATACTTTCCTTTGCCTGTGTAAAGGACAAGAATACATTACCTGTGTCTCAAACTTCAACACTGTTGTAACTACTCTTGGAAAACAGGTATAAAAAGTTGTCCTTAAACAGACATCAGTACAGATCTGCAGGATAGGTTGCAGATAAGTTGCAGATAAAGTAAGCAGGGAAAAAGGAGTTCTACAGGGTCATGAGCCAAAAAACCTGAATGAATAATTCCTGATTGTTCCTGGGTCCCCAAATTGGCTATCTTTCAGCCTGTATGTGTTCTGTTTGCAGTCCTAGGGCAAATTCTTTATGCTTTTTGGTTGCGTTTTCCATTTCAGTTTGTTTTAAATAATAGGTCAGAACACATGTCTTGAATAGTCTAAGATCTAAAACATATGTTTGTACAATGAGACCACAGAGGTAGAACTGCATAACCTAAGCCAGTTTTATTTTTAGCAGAGACTTTAGATGTCTGCTCAACACATTTATTTGTAAAGTATTATTTGTTCATCCAATATGTCATGCTGTCAAGAAACATACCAATGAAGAATACCAAGTTCCTATTCTCCTGGAGTATATAATCTTGTTGGAGAGCAAATGTCTCAATCATCAATGCCTTTTCTCCATACACAGAGAACACTGGTTTAAAGAACTAGATGTTCAACAGAGGTAAGGGAAGTGAAATCAGGTTGAAGGGGAGTACACTTTCCCTTTTAAGCTACTCTTTGTTTTTTCTTTTTAGCTACTCTTAAGCCAAGAAGAATCTTTACCGGTTACCTTCGGGCCCTTAAATAAGAGCCATTGACATGTCAACTGTATGGATGACTCAGGTCTACTTTATGTATTTATTTTTTTCTTTGTAAATTAATTTATTTATTTTAATTGGAGGCTGATTACTTTACAATATTGTAGTGGGTTTCGCCATACATTGACATGAATCAGTCATGCCTGTTTCAGTAGGATTACATTCAGAGCTT
>SJYV01015751.1:0-10189 GCA_006410875.1 Neotragus pygmaeus | reverse complement strand
AATCTTTAATAACTATAGATATTATATGGGGCTGCCCAGGTGGTGTTAGTGGTAAAGAATCTGCCCATCAATGCAGGAGCCGCAGGAGACTCAAGTTCGATCCTTGGGTCAGGAATGTCCCCATGGAGGAGGAAATGCAACCCACTCCAGTGTTCTTGCCTGGAGAATCCCATGGACAGAGGATCCTGGAGGGCTGCAGTCCTTAGGGTCGCAGAGTCTAGACAGGACTGAAGTGACTTAGCACACACAAGGACACTCTCTAGAAAGGACATTCAGTACTGAGCGCCAGCCAATACCAGGGGCTGCCTTTCTTATCTCTGTGTCCCTGTGGTGCCTAATGCCTTCCCTGGCATGGAGAAGACATTCAGACATGTTGACGAGCTACTACTTTAAAGTCGTGCTATCTTGTAAGGGTGTGTAGGAAAGGAGGCAGGCGTCTTGAGCTTTGAGTTGTTAGGTGACCTCTGGAGTGTGGGGAGGGTTCTCAGAGCAGAGGTGGATGGCTCTGCAGCAAGTTCCCAGCATACCAACAGGTTCTATTCCAAAAGCACATTTGTAAGTCCAAGAAAGTTAGCCTCAGTGCCCAACTAACACAATCAGATTTAGAGTACTGTACAGCAATAGGTTTATAATACTTTTAACACAAATAGTACATAAAAAACAAATACACAAAATAAAACATTTTTAATCTTACCATACAGTACTTCAAAAGGTATAGCAGTCTCAGCTACATCACCACTACATTACACTTGCTTCTGGATACCCTGGGCTTGAAATAAAGATACTGTACTACTGGACTCTATACAGTACTGAATAGTAAAATATGCAAACGTGCAACCACTTGGAGAGGTTGAGTGTACGTGACAGGATGCGCCTGACGTGAACTAACATATATGATTGAATATGCAAGCATATGCTCACACCTTTGAAACTCCACAACTTGAAGGTTCATACGTAGGGGACTTACTGTGTATTGAAGTTTAGCCCTTGTTTTCTCTTAGATCTCAGCCAGTCAATGATACAGACCAAGAAAGAAGCATTCTTTGGTTAAAGGAAAGAGTCTTAAACTTCTGAGGCTGGGCTATGTTGATCATAGCAAAAAGTGGGTTAATCTCAGAAATGAGATGAGCTTCTAAAGAATGATGTAGATCAAAGAAATATATAAAGGAGTGTTGAGACGAAGAGTAAACAACAGAGGGCCCAGCAGGATGCCCACTACCGCCAACATTTTCTAGGTGAAGCTTAACCCCTCCTTGCTTTTGTAGATCAAATTCCTGAAGCTGTGGGCTCAGGACACAGTCACTGCCTCTGTTGCTCCCTTCCAGACAGTGGCACGAGGTCACTCATTCCTCGGTCCTCTCCTGTGTCACCTGGACGAACAGGAATCCTGCAGCATGCGTGTGGCATTTCCACCCAGTGTGATTCCACTCAATCACTGTCACAGTCAGGGAAAGCTCTGGCTTGCCTTCTCTGCAGCCTGTCTCAACTGGAGATCTCAGCTCTTGCCAGAAACAAATTCCTGATGTAGAGGACTAAAATAAAACTGCCTGTGAATAGCTAGTTTATGCATCAAGACAGAGACATAGCTCTAACTGCAGTTGTATTTACAGGGGAAAAAATAAACAACAGGATAGATCATCAAATAACACTCTCTTCTTCTTTNTGCCTCTGTTGCTCCCTTCCAGACAGTGGCACGAGGTCACTCATTCCTCGGTCCTCTCCTGTGTCACCTGGACGAACAGGAATCCTGCAGCATGCGTGTGGCATTTCCACCCAGTGTGATTCCACTCAATCACTGTCACAGTCAGGGAAAGCTCTGGCTTGCCTTCTCTGCAGCCTGTCTCAACTGGAGATCTCAGCTCTTGCCAGAAACAAATTCCTGATGTAGAGGACTAAAATAAAACTGCCTGTGAATAGCTAGTTTATGCATCAAGACAGAGACATAGCTCTAACTGCAGTTGTATTTACAGGGGAAAAAATAAACAACAGGATAGATCATCAAATAACACTCTCTTCTTCTTTGTTCCCATCCCAGCTTTCCTTCTTTATTATGCTCAACTCAAGATCTCTTTGTGGGTAGTTTATTTTATCAAAGAAGCTGTTTGATCAACTTGGAATATGTCAGCTGAAAACAAATCTATTTGATCTGGAGTGTCAAGAACGCTTTGTCTTTAATCTGAAAAAAATGGCTGCTGAGATGATAGTTGTCATGGGGACAGAAGAAAGACATCATAATTTTGATGTCTTCCATCACATTTCACTTGGATTCCATTTAAAACAAGGTCANTATTTGATCTGGAGTGTCAAGAACGCTTTGTCTTTAATCTGAAAAAAATGGCTGCTGAGATGATAGTTGTCATGGGGACAGAAGAAAGACATCATAATTTTGATGTCTTCCATCACATTTCACTTGGATTCCATTTAAAACAAGGTCAGCCCCTCATCCACACATCAGCAGGAGGTCAAAAATCACTCTAGATTTTTTTTTTTTTTTTTTTTGCTGCTTCCCAAATAAAGCCCTGATATGCCAGTTTAGGACAAAAGAAGGTGAGACCTTCCAGTAGGTTCTCTCCTCCAGGAGATTCCGAGGGAGGAATCTGTTTTGTGACTCTCTTGGTAGGCAGGGTACACATGATACTGATCTGCTAAAGTAGACAATTTTATAGCTGGGAGGAAAAGAGTTATAAACTCTCCACCTCAGTTTGCTGGATTATTTCATCCTCTGTCATGATACAAATATCTATGATGTTAGAGAAGTTTGGTATGAGACATTATAATCTTATCAAAATACGTGCTTGTTATTGTTGAATCACAGATTGATAAAATATTATCTAAATAGTTGTTAGTAATCAGGATTTGGTTTTCCTTTGGCTTGGTTTTTCCCATCTGGTTTTGGTTTTGTGGTTGTCTTTCCAGCTCTGAGCAAATGTAATAAAAAGCAAGATTAAGAAAATAAAAACACAATATGATTTGTGAATCTCATCCAGTTCAACCCTCTAAGTAAATATATTTTTAGGAAGTCAAGCCTGAGTATGATAATATCCTTGAGACTCATGTATTAAATACCCCAACCAATCAATATGCAGGCAAAATGGACGTATTTCATTCTTGAATGCTATGTTTAACACAGAAAAATTATTCTTCCACCCCACCGTGATACTCTTAACAATGACAATAACAGAAAGAAAGAAAAAAAACAAGAAGGAAAGGAAGAAACAAGAAAAGAAAGAAAGAAAGACAGAAACTCAGTAATGAGAAAGGCACGAAAATGTATTGGTTAGAGTTGCAAACGATGGAAGCTTCGTTCTTGTACGTGAAGAGCAGTCCGCCTCTCGATGCAGAGGGTGCTGGTATTCTCCTCCACCAGATCTCATCTGTCATGACACAGTGAAAGCTAATGCTGTGTCAACCTGGTCGCCTCCGACTTGGGACTGTGGAGTCTAAGTCTATCGGTCGTAACATGAACGTAATAACAGTAATGACAGTTCTCAAAAATTGTGCCAGTTGTATGAGGCACTTCACAGACGTTATCTTTGGTCCTCCCAGCAATCCTCTATCGTAGGCTGTGCCAGTGTTATTACTCCCTTTATTTAGGGAGAATCAGAGCTTGGAGAGGCTGAAAGGCTTGCCTTGGGTCATAGGGTTAGTGAGAGTATGGGAAAGGACTTGAAACCACACCTGCCTGTCAGCCCTCATCTTTATCCGGGATCTCTGTGGCGTGGACTAGGCACCAACCAGGAAAAGGAAACTACCTGGAAGGTCTGGAGCTCTCCCTCCGAGTTCTGATTGGCAGCTCGTGCTGTATACTCCATCAGCACACTGATGATTGCAGCCTCCCAATCTGCTTGTCTGCCTTTTCCACTAGAAGAGCTCCTTGACAGTGAATCCGGAACACTGACAATGACCCACAGCAGGTACTGAAGACATTGCTGGGTGAAATACGCTAAAAGCGATTACCTACCGGAGATTTGTGATAATAATTGAGACCAGTCTTGTCTAGCTAATTCTGCCTTCATTTCTAGCTGTTTAATTGTTTGTAACTGTGTACCAACTTTTAAAATGTAGGCAGGTGTAGTCGAAAATGCAACTTGATCATTATTGCTGTTATTATACTTGGCACTTGCAAATTTAATTCCACAGAATTAACTGCTGCATTGTATTGAAAAGAGAAGGAAGTGTTTTAATTTAACATTTTAGTAGGAAGTGCATGCATATTTACTAACTTTATTATAAGACTACCATCAAACAATTTTTGAATATCTATGCTGCAAAACAACAATTAGTTTTTTTGGTGGAACATGTAGTCTCATTTTTGGCTTATTTTACTCACGGTATTACGTTGTACTTAGCTCAGTTTTCAGCTGCCCTCTAGTGGTGATAAATAGTAAGTAGATAATAAAAGAGGTGAAAATGAGTTTATGTGGTAGTAGCCCTTTAAAAGTTAGTAAATACATCTGTTCTAACATTATATAGATTAAATATAATAAAAAGATAGAATATTTGCTTTGTCTTCCCAGGTTAAGGTAATAACTTTAAAAATATCTCATAGTATTAAAAGATACTAGTAAAAGAACACACACATATAATTGATAAATAAGAGACTAAGGAAAAAAATGTGTGTGTATCTAGAATCTGGTTCAAGAGAGAGAAAAGAAAAACATTCAATATTTGATTTAAAAGACCACTGTCTTTCCATGATGTCATACTACAGTCAGCCCTCTGTAACTGCAGTTTCCCCATCTGTGGATTTTGATCTGCAGTGTTGAACTTGCAGGTATCGACAGCCAACTCTGCTTTGTCATTTTATATAAGGGACTTGAGTATCTGTGGATTTTGGTATCCGTGGGGGAAGGTATGTGTGTGTGTGTGCGTGTGCCCTGGAATGAGTCCTTCTTAGTTGTCTAGGGTCAACTGTATTTACTAGGAAGCAAAACAAGAAAACCCATGCCCATGTGAATAAAATCAACCCTCAGCCTCATTAACAAACATTTTCTAGCCAGCTGATAAAAGCAATAGGTTTTAGTAAGAGAAAAAAAAGCAAGTTTCCATAATACCTTGTACATAGTGAGCACTCAATAAATAATTAGTTACTTGCTTTGTACTTGGTAGACAATCTTGTGCTAATACGTCTTGATTTTTTGAATCCTTTAAAAGATATCCTGGGGAAATAAGAATTCTATCATGGAGAAAATTTAATACTCTTATACATTAAATTATTTTGAGACATCCCCAGGGGAAATTTTCATTTACATTTTGAAAACAGAAACAAGATAACTTTTTAAATGTCCACAGTTATAAAACTCATGCAGTATTTCTTTCAGTATCGTGTCCCAGTTTAGACCACTCATGCTTCAGAAAGAGTTTATTATTTTTCAGTGTATCGGAAATGGGTATGAAATGCTGTTATCTTAAATTTGTATAGGACCAAACTGTATTTCTTTGATCAAATGGAGTCTGATGACCATTTCCACTTCATAAGGAGACAAAGTAGTTTTGCGACATTCAGAAATGCACGGTAGCAACTCACCATGCTTTTCCCACAAGATGTCACTATGGTACCTATGAAATATAATCACAGATTATTTATCAGTCTGTTAACTTTGTATTTAAAAAACAATCAGAAAAGATCTATGCACAGACCTATGACCCTCAAATTAAGCATGCACAGGAAATAACTGAATTCATAGATATCCAATATCTACCATATGACAGCAAACATACTTATTTGGATACATATTGAAAGATTATATGCATCGAAAGAGAAGTATAAAACTGATAATATAAGAAAGATTGTATACCAGATTGTCCATTCTTTGACAAATATTCTAAAAGTACCTGACGTGTCACTCACCCTGTGACTCTTCTCACCAAGTATGTGATTCAGTCATGACTGCTCACAGACTGAGTTCACACTTTACAGTGTGTGTGTGTCTGGTAGTTATAGGTGGAATACCAGGTGATTTCTGAGTGATGAACAGCTGGCAAATTCACGTCTGTCCTTTGTTTCTGCTTTAAATGAGCTAGAGGTTAAGAGCCAAGAAGTCAGAGCAGAGTTCAAAATCGAGCTCAACCAACCATACAACCTCTGCCCAGTTAATTAACCTCCTGAGTCTGCTTTCTTATTTATAAAATGGGCATAGCAATATCTATCTCATTGCCGTTGCTGTGAGAGTAAATGGAGACAATGCATGTAAAGCACCTGGCACAGAAGGGATTACTTAATAAGTAATAGTAGTAATTATTAATTTCAAGAGGAAGTGTTAATGAGAATCACATTTTATGCTTTGATCACAGGCCTTAGCATATGAAAGCCCTGAGTTTTAGTCACAGACGTGGAATGCTTATGTAATAAAATTCAAGCAGATCTATAAAAATTTAAACACTCACAATAACCGATATTCCATAATGGCCTCTAATCAAAGCTTTGTTTGCTAAACCCAACCATTTGTTTGAAGAGTAAACAGAGGTCCTGCCTGGCTTTTTGGAATGACTCTCTCCTGCTGGTGGCGGTAATTGAAATTTGCCTTCACTCTGGCAGCTGCACATAGTTAAACATCATTTGGCCAATTGTTAACGTGAGCTGTAGGGTTCTCCTCGTCCTCCTGCGCCGGTCCCGGCATAGCCTTGCGCTATTCTCCTATGCTGAAGCCTTCAATCCTTCCGAAGGCTGTGAGGACAAAGTGCACACGTGGCAGGCCTTCGCAGTGTCCAATCAGCTGCATCGGCTTCCGAAGTCCCCGCCCAGACACTCTCACCAGCCGCTCGGCAGCCACACTTTAGACATGAGGAATCTGGATGCTCGGAGGCGGAAATGACTGGCCGAAGGAATGCTGCTTCCAAATGTCCGAGCTTAGACAGGAAGTTAAATGTCTCAGTGGCACCATATCTGGCTGCGGAGGACTCCTAATTCCACGGGAAGGAGAATTTCTTCTTCCACCTAAGAGCTGTTAAAGACCCAGTCCAGGCTGGGATGGCAGGGTACTTGTCTTTCCAAAGCAGACAACTTTTTCCAAGCTATTTTATAAGATGTTTCAAGGGCCATAAAAACACATATTTTTGTTTGATATCTCTTATTTATTTTTATTGTATTTTTCTCTAAATTAAAAATTTTAAGTAAAATAATATCACTAATCATTTCTGCCTGTGGGCCACTCCGAGGTCCAGTTCCAAGTGGGGACTCAGCTGCATTAGAAGTGTTTATATATATTCCTACAGCAGTTAGGAGTACTGACAGCAAAACTTTGCTACTTAAAAGCATGGTCTGCTGGTCAGCAGTGTCCAGTATCACTTGGGAGCTTGTTGGAAATGCAGAATCACAGCCCCCACCTCCGCCCCCCTCCCTAGATCTTTAGAACTGGAATCTGCATTTGACCAGGTTCCCAAGTAACTGATGCAGATAATCAGGTTTGAGGAGCACAGTCTAGAGCCGTATATGACAGAGCCTCATGGAAACAGTGTTTTGTCCTTCCTGATGCTCTGGCTTGGCTGCCCAAGAGAAAAGCTTGTGATATCCTTGGCATAGTTATTGACACTTCTTTGGAACTCCACGAATAATACTTTTCTTCTTTCTTAGAACTTTATTCACTCTAGCTTGTCTGACAAGGAGTTAGTTTAAAAAAAAAAAGGACAAAATATTTGGCTTCCTCTCTTGTCAAAGAAAAAAAAATATATTTTTTCTTTAGAGGATATCTGGATGACATGTAGAAATAAGAAAATTATCTACCCTTAACTATCTTGGACTATTACCTTTCATTAATATATGTGTGTATATATGCACACACACACACACATATATACATGTACGATGTTTTGAATAAGTAATATAGTCTTATTGTTAAAAAATTAAGAAAAGATATATGATAAATTATTTTGCCCATTTGTGCATGATATCTGTTCAGTTCTACCCCTAATCCCAATAGATACCCACTGATTAATTTTTGTGTATCCTTCAACAGATACTTTAAATACAGTCACATAAATATGATGTGTGTATGTTTTCCAGTTTTATCACAAATGATAGCTTTGTTATGCATAGGTTTTTACATTTTATAAAGTACATTCCACATTATATTTTACCATAAGCATTTCCCATGTTTTCACAGAGCTTTTCATAAATATTTGAAATGATCTCACAGTAACTCATTGTTATATATTTGCAAAAATTGACTTAACTAGTAGGGGTGACTGTTGCACACTTGGATCCTTTCCGCCCCCCAACCCTCGTCTATTGCAGATAACTCTCTGATGAAATTGTCTGTGCATAGGGTTCCTCCCACCCACTGAATACTCATGAGCTTTAGGGTAGGCACACCCAACAGCTGCTGCTGAGAGCCCAGAGCAGCCCATACTCTTTTCTTTCCTCGGCTTTGTAGTTCAATTCCTTTTCAATTTTAGGGATTACTCTGTATCCTACTAATATAATTTCTCTTTTCTCTTAATATATGGGAATTTATAACTTGCAACAAAAAGTGTAACTAATACATAAAACAATGGGAAAGGAAGAGAAAATGACACTTCCATCTGGCAAAGTGTTAATTTCGTATTGGATAGTAAAGGAATGGGATTGCTAATAAGGCAAGTAGAAATGAAAAACAAAGAGGAATCCAAACTCACCTAACCCTGAGGAAATGGCAAAGAAACAACCAAGGGAAATGGACATCATAGAGGAGTCAGGTATAGGAGGAAAAAAGATTGGAAAAAGAGAAGCATTTCATAGAAAAGGTTTCTTAAAGTCTGGAGAACTTAAACAGCTGTGGAAACAGGTTGACAGAGAGAAATGCAAGGTCTACTTCCCATTTCTGAAGCAACAGGCTAGGAAAGTATCAAACAGAAGAAAGTCCTTGTCAGACGCTTCTGAATCTTATTTACTAACCAGAGCAAACTCATAGAACTATGGTTTATCTCTGGGCAAATACTAAAGCAGGAGGCAGCCGACCACTGCAGTGTAAAGAGACAAGAAAGTATTGGGATAAACATAGAGGAAAACACGAGTGTGGGACTGCTATAGAATGCCCCTTCTTATGGTAATGTAGGTAAGAACAGCAAGAGCCGAGGAATTCGGTCCTCAAGAGGGGGAATGAAATCCAATCTACTCCTATCCAGTCCTATCCAATAGTAAACTCAGTCTCAGAGAGTCAGTCGGTCAGCCAGGGGTTAGAGGAAAATTGAAGCCTTAATTATTTGTGATAGATTCCAACTGGAAGAGGGTCTCAGAAAAGACCTGTGGACTAGAGGGATATATATATATCTGGAGAAGGAAATGGCTATCAATGCAAGTATCCTTGCATGGAGAAGTCCACGGACAGAGGAACCTGGCGGGCTGCCGTCCATAGGGTATCAAAGCTTCAGATACTACTGAGGGACTAACACTTATCTATCTATCTATCTATCTATCTATCTATCTATCTATCTATCTATATATATACACACACACACATACACACACACACATATATATATATACACAACATATATATATATACACATATTAACTAGCATACTAAAAAGCAGAACTTGTAAGATGCCATCTTAAGGAAGCTATAATTGTGCTTCCTCATTCTCTTTCATGGTCCACAGGAAATCTGCAANACACACACATATATATATATACACAACATATATATATATACACATATTAACTAGCATACTAAAAAGCAGAACTTGTAAGATGCCATCTTAAGGAAGCTATAATTGTGCTTCCTCATTCTCTTTCATGGTCCACAGGAAATCTGCAACTTTGACACAGCATGAATGGGAGTTCACTTACTCTCCAAATGTTTCCAGAGACTGCACTGCTCTATAGGTCAATCCAACCAGCATCTCAGTCTTTAGATCCTCAGTCATGAGTGGGATGCCGATACCATGTTTTTCTAACTCATAGCAGGTATATTTAGTTCCAGAAGCCATTCTTCACTGGACCTCAGGGAAAGGATACCCCACCCCTCTCAGGGGTGGATAGATGGGGAAACAATGGAAACGGTGGCAGACTTTATTTTCTTGGGCTCCAAAATCACTGCAGATGGTGACTACAGGCATAAAATTAAAAGACACTTGCTCCTTGGAAGACAAGCTACGATCAACCTATTTGTGAGAGGGAAAGCTCTCACAAATACCATCTCCCTGCTCTAATTCTTGACAGTTTGAAGGTGCGTGGCTAGCTAACAGCTATAAAACTACTGTTCTGCAATTC
>SJYV01015747.1:11549-23771 GCA_006410875.1 Neotragus pygmaeus | reverse complement strand
TCTGGTTCCTCTGCCTTTTCTAAAACCAGCTTCAACATCAGAGAGTTCACGGTTCACGTATTGCTGAAGCCTGGCTTGGAGAATTTTGAGCATTCCTTTACTAGCATGTGAGATGAGTGCAATTGTGTGGTAGTTTGAGCATTCTTTGGCATTGCCTTTCTTTGGAATTGGAATGAAAACTGACCTTTTCCAGTCCTGTGGCCACTGCTGAGTTTTCCAAATTTGCTGGGATATTGAGTGCAGCACTTTCACAGCATCATCTTTCAGGTTTTGAAATAGCTCAACTGGAATTCCATCACCTCCGCTAGCTTTGTTCGTAGTGATGCTTTCTAAGGCCCACTTGACTTCACATTCCAAGATGTCTGGCTCTAGATTAGTGATCACAACATCATTATTATCTGGGTCGCGAAGATCTCTTTTGTACAGTTCTTCCGTGTATTCTTGCCACCTCTTCTTAATATCTTCTGCTTCTGTGAGGTCCAGACCATTACTGTCCTTTATCGAGCCCATCTTTGCATGAAATGTTCCCTTGGTATTTCTCATTTTCTTGAAGAGATCTCTAGTCTTTCCCATTCTGTTGTTTTCCTCTATTTCTTTGCATTGATCGCTGAAGAACACTTTCTTATCTCTTCTTGCTCTTCTTTGGAACTCTGCATTCAGATGCTTGTATCTTTTCTCCTTTGGTTTTCGCCTCTCTTCTTTTCACTCTTCTCTTCGCCTCTCCTCTCTTCTTTATCTTTAGTAACTTCAAAAATTGTAATGTTTATCTTACTAATATAGCCACTCCAGCTTTTTTTGTGGTTGCTGTTTGATTGATTTACCTTTTCCCTTCCTTTTACATTTATTCTTTTTTATCTCTGAATCTCAATTAGTCTCCTGTAGGCAACATTTAGCTGGATCAGTTTTCAAACAGTATGACAATCTCTGCCTTTGATTGGATTGTTTGATCAATTTACATTTAGTAGTATTATTGCTTAGTTGCAGTCACATTGCCATTTTTTTTTTCTGTATGTCTCCTGTCTTTTTTGTCCAATGATTCTTCCTTTAGTGCTTTCTTTTGTATTAAATGTGTATTTTCTAATGTAGGACTTTGCTGGTGTCTCAGATGGTAAAGAATCCACCTGCGGTACAGAAGACCTGGGCTCGATCTCTGGTTTGGGAAGATTTCTAATGTAACATCTTAATGTCTTATTGTTTTACCACCTGTAGTCCAATATGCCCACCCACCTCTTCTATGCTGTTATTGGCAAATATATTACACCTCTGTTACATAGGCCCAGCATTACATTAAAAATATATTAGTGTATATACCTCTTTAAGTTAGTTATAAGAAGTAAAAAAAAAAACATGCATTTTTTCTGTGTTTTATGTTGCTAATTACATAATTACTTTTGCCAGTGGTCTTTGTTTTCTCATGTGGGTTTGAATTACTGTTTGGAGTTACTTGCTTCAGTCTAGACCATTCTTTAGTGTTTCTTATAAGACAGATCTGCTAGCAACAAATTCTTTCAGATTTGCTTATTTGGGGAAGTCTTTATTTCATCTTCTTTCTGAGAGGTGGTTTTGTTGGGCTCAGGATTCTTGTTTTTCAGTGTTTTCATGCAGCACTTTGAGTATGTTGTCTTACTGCCTCTGGCCTTCATTAGTTCTCTGAGAGTCAGCTCCTAATCTGACTGCAGCTTCCTTGGTAAGTGACCAGATGTTTTTCCCTTGTAGTTTTCAAGACTTTCTCTTTGTATGCTGTGGTAAAGAAGATGTCTGGTCTTCTCTCCAACCCCCATTCCTAGCACAGAGGTTCTAAACCCTTGGGATTCCTGAGGGTCTGGAGTCATTGTTATGCCAGGAATATGACTCCCCTATGCCCCTCCATTAGCATAAAGATGGGGCTTGGTTCTGGTACCAAAGACTAGGCCTAAGAATAGAGGTTTGGGATTTTTAGCCATGTCACCCCCAGGGAATGGAGAGGGCTGGAGACTGAGTTCTTTCACATAGCCAATGATTTAATCAATCATGCCAACAAAATGAAATTCCAATAAAGACTCAGTAGAGCTTTATGGTTGGTGAACATGTTGATGTGTGTATGAGAGAGAGAGGCAGACAAGCTGACTCTGAGTTCACAGGGAGACTGCAGGAAGCTCCGCATTCTCCACCCTCTGAATTTATATCCCTTTGTCCAGAAGTGCGGGTTAAGTGAGCCCCTGAAGTGAGGCTGGTAACTTTCGGAAAGACAGTCTTGAGGAGAACTGAGCCTTGAACCTGTTGAGTCCGAGACAGACTCCAGGTGGTTAGCCTCAGGGTTGATGCTGACTCTGACTCTGCTTTACAACCATCTGTGTGACTGTGGGTCTCAGCACTGATGTTGACTGGCTGTGTGTTACTGCAGTGTGTGGGGGGGGGTCTCAGGATTGGTGCTGGCTCTGACTGTGTTACTACAGTGTGTGTGTGTGTGGGTCTCTGTGTTCATCCTACTTGGAGTTTCTTGAGCTTCCTTTTGTATGGATTTGTGGTTTTCAATAAATTTGGTAATGTTCTGTTATTTCTTTGATTTTTTTTTTTTTTTTTGCTAATTTCTCTCTTCTTCTGGTACTCTATTTTGCATATGTTTATGCGCTTAATGGTATGATGCGTTTTTCTGAGGCTTTTCAGCTTTTTCATTTTTTCTCTCTGGTTTTTGGCTTCAAGTTCAATAATTCTTTATTCTCCAAATTAAGACCTACTTCTGAGCCCCTGTAGTGAATTTTTAATTTTGTTTATTTTACTTTTCGCCCTCAGAATTTCTGCCTGGTTCTCTCTGGTTGCTTCTTCCTCTGCCCTTTTTTACTGGGTGCTGCAGTGCTGGCCTGCCTTCTTTTGCTTTTCTAACGGCACTTCCTTCTGTCCTGTGAATGTGTTTATGATGGCTGTTTTGTCAAATCAAACATCTGGTTTGCTCTCAGAGTCAGTTTGTTTGTCCACTTTCTTTTTGGTCTATGGGTCTTCCTTTCTTCCTTTTTTGGCTGCTTCAGAATTTTTCATTAGAAAATGGACATTTTATTCTATTTAAATTTTTTAAAACTAAGGCATAACTAGGATATAACAGTATATTAGTTTCAGGTGTACAGCATAAAGATTTGATATGTGTACTGCAAAATGAGCACTACAATAAGTCTAGTTAATATCCATCACTGTACACAGTTACACGTTTTCTCTTGTGATGATAACTTACACGTGTATCATTAGCCGTAGGCAACCACACTGTACATTACAGCACTATGCCCATGACTTAGGTATTTTATAACTGGAAGTTTGTGCCTTCTCCCCTAGTGCCTCTGACAGCCGCGGTCTGTTCTGTCTCTGTGAGTACTGGGTACATGCTAAGTTGCTTCAACTCTTTGTGGGGATTGTAGCCCACCAGGCTCCTCTACCCATGGGATTCTCCAATACTGGAGTGGGTTGCTGTGTCCTCCCTCCAAGGGATATTTCTAACCATGTCTCGAGTCTCCTGCACTGTTAGGCAGGTTCCTTACCACTAGCACCACCTGGGAAGCTGTGTGTGCCGGGTTCTTTTTTGTTTGGCTTTGTTTTTGAGTCCACACATAAGTGAGATCACACAGTATTTGTCCTTGTGTGTCTGACTTATTCCACTGAACATAATGTCCCCAAGGTCCATCCATGATGCAAACAGCAAGATTTCATTTTTTATGGCTGTATAATAAACTGTGTGTGTGTGTGCACATCACATTATCTTTATTCATCCATCTGTTGATGGACATTTAGGCTGTTTCCATGTCTTGGCTATTGTAAATAGCACTGCAATGAACATGAAGTACATATATCCTTTCCAGTTAGTGTTTTCATTTCCTTTGGATCACTACACAGAAGGAGAATTGCTAGGTCATAGTATTTTTAATTTTTTGTGAAATCCCTATGCTGCTTTTCATAGTCTCTGTACCAATTTACATTCCCGCCAGCCATACACAGGGTTCCCTTCTCTTTACATCCTTACCAATACTTGTTATTTTTTGTCTTTTTGATAAGAGCCGTTCTCATAGGTATGAGGTGATTTCTTGTGATTTTTAGTTTGCATTTCCCTGAGTACTAGTGATGTTGAGTATCTTTTCACATACTTGTTGGCCAGCTGTATGTTGTCTTTGAGAACATGCTGAGATCCTCTGCCCATTTCTTGCTCAGGTTGTTGCTTAGTTATTTTCAGTGGCAGTCGGGGGAGGGGTGGGAACTGCTTTGGAGCTGCGTCCACTCTGACCGGCTCCTTTGCGGGAGGCATGTCTGAGGCTCCGACCTCGGGGTCACCCCTTGGCTTTTCCCCGCTGGGTCTCCTGCAGTCTCACTGCTCAGTTTGGCTGCCTCTCAGGTCCCTACCACCTCCTGCTCTGGACAGCTCCTCTGTGCTGTTACAGCAAGGTGGGTGCCTGTGGGAGGGTATCTGGTCCATGGCTCCCGAAGCTCCTGCAGGCTCACAGTGTCTCGTGTCCTGCTCTTCCTGAAGGGCCTCTGAGCCGTGCTCTGGAGTGGGTGTAGAGGCCATGACAGGCTTCTCTCTGAGTGGCATCCACTCTTGGAGCCAAGAGCTTGCTAGAGGTGGGCAGCAGCCTGGGGTCTCCTGGTGCACTCGGGCTGCCACTACATGAGCCAGACCAGGTGAGCCTCTGTTGCTTGAGGGGGGCTGGATGGAAGGAAGGAGCCCCTTCTGGGGCCCATTCCTGGGGAGCCTCAGGATGAGAAGTACAGAAACCCAGCCCCTCACCAGGGGGCTGGGGAAGACTGGACTCTGTGCTATAGCCAGCCAGGGGCCTGGGGGCTGTGGTTGGGTTCAGGTGCAACCAGGGCTTGCTTGCCTTTTGTACATTTTCTTAATTTTGAGTTCACGCATTTCATTTTCTCAAAATGATGATGGAGGGGTGGGAGTGCATGAGATAGAAATCTTGTGTTAATTCTGCTGTTTCTGGAAATCATCTGGCAGTGTGGAGAGAGGACACCCCTCTGCCACACTGTGATTGTGGGCGCAGCTCTGCTCTGAGTTCAGATTCTCGTTTATCATTGCTGGAATCAGTTGTTTAAAATCAGCATTTAGAATCGGTGCTACTGAGTGTATCTTTCTGTCTCCAGTAACTTTGTAAGGGAACAAGGGATTAAGATGTGGGTTTATTTTCTTTATTGATTGTTATGTCCAGCTCTTACATATACCATCAATCTTTTTAAGTTTATTTTTGCAGTAGTAACTTAGAATACTGCCGTGACCTGTAATCACTGGCTTACTTTGGTCTGAGTTTTATGTTTGTTTGTCTTATGTGTTTGTTTATGCAATTTGGAATTCCTCTGTTTTGACACTTAGAACAAATTAGGTTAGATTCTTACTACTATTTTCAGTTGTATCGTTATAGATACTTAAAATTTTAGTATTGCTCATAATTATATGGTTGTTATTTACAGTTAACGATCAGCTTGTCATCTCACTGTGGGAGTGGAGAATGGAACCTAAATTTCTGGTAGGATTGTGGACTGTTCTGAGGGGCACCTGGTGGGCGCTCCCCCAGCTTCCCTTCCTGCTCCACCCACTGCCGCCGGCTCACTGGCACCCCTTCTGACTGTGAGAGCTCAGCGGCTTGCCTTTGAGGCCACAACCGAGCTGGCCTTTTCTTGGGACAGAGGCCCGTGGTGGTGCTGGTGGTGCCATTGGCTCAAGAGGGAGGTGCAAACAGCCCAGGACCCAGTGCAAAGGCGGGGCTCCAGCCCTCCCCCTTCGGCAGGGCCCCAGAGCTGCCCCCTCCCGGGTGGGCCAGGAAAAAAGAGGGACTGTCCACAGGAAGCAGGAAGGCCAGCTGGAGAAGAGCAGCAGCCAGCGCCCCAGGTGCCCTCGGGCCCAGGGCCCACCTGGCTGTGCTGCTCCCTGGCGGCTACCTCCTTCCAGGGTTGCCCCCCGGAGGGCATACACTGCACCGCATGAAGTCTGGGCTCTGAGAAGAGCTGTTCTTGCTTTCTCTCTACCTAAGCCTCGTTGATGTATTGGTTATCTGATTATGTTGGGTTTTGTCAGCTTTTTATTCCCATTGCTGTGACTGCAGAGGGTATTCAGAGGCTGCAGGAAGTAGGGGGAGCAGATGGAATTTTCCTTTGGCTTCTCGCAACAGGTTAAGTTCACCTGTCTAAAATATTTCTAGCAAAAAAACCCACATATTTTGGATTTTGGTTGGCAAAGTGAAGGCCTGTGTTTCTTCATCAGGATTGCTTTTTCCAGTTTCTTTGTGGCACCTTTGTGTTCATGGGATCAGGCTGCTGTAACGTAACACCAGGGACTGGGGTCCACAGGGCTCTGGTGAGACCAGCAGGACACTTCCTGCTGGGCTGCGTCCCATCCCATTCCCAGGCTCCACCTGCAGGGCCTGATCAACCCCCTCACCCCCACATACCATCATGTCCCAGGTTAGGATTTTAGCAGGGGAATTCTAGGGAGAGACATCCATTTAGACCATTGCCTTTGATGAGCCAAAGACCAACGTTTCTCCCTTTGGCAGGCCCTCTGGCCCCAGAGTTTACCTTCTATTAAAGCCGTCAAGCACTCAGAGGCCAGTGTGCATTCACATTGACAGTTAATGCTCCTGCTGGATGGGTCCTTTCCAGCACTTGGCAGACCTGGTACACAGTTTGCATTGAGGAAGGTTGTAGTGGGCCGTGTGTAGAGGTTCTGATTTTCAGTTCCATAAGTATGCCACGTGTATAAATGATGTTTGTTTTCATCAAGCCTACAAGATTATGTGAAGGTTGTAATTTAAACTAGTTACATAAATTAAGTCATCATTTAAGGTTAATTTTTATTTCAGCTAAACAGTTTGTTAAAAAATTTGGTGTGGAAAGGAAAAATTTGCTTTTCCCCGCTGTAATCCTACTCTGAATAACTGCCACAATTAATTACCACTACAGTTAGCCACTTAGTTTTCAAATCACTCTTAAAAGGACATAAAGTGGAAGTTTTTTAGAAATGAAATGATTGAAAATGCAGTTTAAAAACTCTGAATGAACCTATTAGTTTGGTTCCCCAATGTGCAAAAGCAGAGGACAAGTTGTTTTATGTCTCATCACTGTCTCTGAATAGCTTCTGGTGTGTTAGATTCTAAATGCACCAAGATCTCTGTGTTCGCTTCCTCAGACAGTGAAGCACAAAGAAGTCAGGGACCTGGAGCGTAGGTGGGCGGTGCTTGCAGTGAACTGGGAATATAGAGGGCTGAGGGCTTGCGGGAGACTGGGAGTGTAGACAGCCAAGTGCTCCCGAGGAACCGGGAGTGTAGAGGGCTGAATGCTCACGGGGAACCGGGCGTGCAGGCGGCTGAGTGCTCGCGGGGCAGCCAAGCACTGGCCTTCTCCCCCCTGAGGTGCTGGGTGCTGACAAGGTGGTGCCCAAGCAGGTGCAGAGACCCACCCACCTCTCTGAGGACAGTGCCCACTACCCTGTGCCTCCTGGAAGTCTCAGTTCACACCTCATGTGGTAAATAGATCTGCTGGGGACTTTTCACCAGCTTCAAGACTCTTAATAACACTTCCTGACTGCACCCCTAAGCTAACCAAGAGAAAGAAAACCAAAGGTAAAAAGGGCATGTTACCGAGCAGACAGTGTCCTAGGCAGCAGGCCGTGCAGAGCTGCTGGGTGTTGTCTGTGACAGAAGATCCAAGTCCTTTCAGGCCCAGAGCCCACCCTTCTCTCTGGTCCAGAACCAGAAGGCTCGCCTGACAGGGTCTGGCACCCTGAGGCACCCGGGCTGAAGACCTAGTCACATGACTGGCTTCTCCCATATACTCGAAGAGCCTTCCCAAATCAAAAGGTTCTGTTTTGTTTTGCCCATTTTCCTACTAGGTTGTTTGATTTTTTTTTAATTGTTCTATAAAACTCTATATTGAAGACATTAGATTTTTATTATTATACATTACAATCTTTCCTAGCAAAGTAGCTTGTCTTTTTGTTTTTCAAATTCAGGAAGAACTGTGAAGTTTATAATTAAAAGAACAGTACCCATTTCTCCCCTCCCCACCATGAATTCTGCTCTCAGAAGTTACCACTGTTAATGTTGAAGCTCTTTCTCAAGATACTTGCGAGCAGGTTTGCAAGCTCAGTGCCTGTCTCACGTTGCAGCGGGACCCTGTGGAAAGTAGTCTCCCCAGAGACTGAGCCCTGTGCATGTGAACTGTTTGCTCTTTGCTACTGTGTTTCAGAGGAGGGTGCTCTTCAGAGCAGGCTTTTCTGTTGCATCAGAGAGATGTTTCCCAGGGTGCAGGTTGAGGTGTGTTTTATTAGACTTGTTAGATTTCTGGGTACACACTTGCCTGCCCTCAGATCCTGGAAGACGCCACTCGTCACGGCCTCTGTTGGGGGTCAGACATCTGCTGACATCTGAGGCTGCATTGCTGGACATGCCCCTCTCTGCAGTGTCCAGGCAGGCACTGTCCTCCAGTGGCTGAGAGCTGTGTTATCCACAGTGGGGAGCTTTGTACTGAACTGGGGGCTGCTTCTTGTGGCCACTGTGCATCTGTCTTTTATTGATTTTCCTCACGAAGCTCCTCTTAACTGCATTTATGTCTTGAGTATCTTAGCTCTGCCCTGCATCAGTTTCTGTCTGGTGACTTTCCCTGTTCTCCTCCTCCCAGAAAACTGAGTATCTGCCTGGCAACACCTCATGCTCTTTCTGCCCACCATCTGTCGTTTAGTTTCCTGGGGCCACCTCCTCCCATGGCCAGTCCACCACTCCAGGATGCCCTGATTCCTGCTCCTTCCGGCAGGGACACGTGATCTAAGACTGAAAATGGACTGAAGGGGATGTGGCGAGTCTCATCTCTGCATGCCACCCAGTTTTCCAGTTCACAGCTCTTGCTCCTCCCTCCAGAGCCTGTCTGCATATAATGTATGAACACAGGACATGTCAATATGCACACATGTACACAGCTGTCACATGTACAAAAAGTGAGCGTGCGAATCCCCAGATATGCATGGACAGCTGGTAGCATGTTGGCATCTAGCTGGTGAGCTTGGGTTAGTCCCCACAGCCCCTTCTGCCTGCCTAAAGAGGCCTCAGCTGACAGACTTTCAGGTCACCCCCTCGGGATGCCACAGTGCATTTTCCTGCTCGTGCTTTTGGCACAAAGATGCACTTGGCTTTGAATCGGGAACCTCTCTCTTCTCTTCTAATAGCATGAATAATTGAGTTGACTGTCAACTGATTTGGGTTTTGAAAAGATACAAACACTGTTGCACAAGTGACCAAACCAAGAACTCACAATTTAGTTGGTGGTTGATCAGGAGCACTTTTCACTTTTCAGGACTACTGCATGTGTTTGTTACTACTGTTAGCAAACGCAGTTGTAGCATCACACGCGCTCCAACAACTGCCTGTCGTCTTGTGCTCTGCTGGTGAGTCACTTTGATCTGTGCACTTCCACTGAGGAGCAGGTCCACAGCAGACCATTGTACAGTACATAGTTTTCAGAGCAAGTCACATGAAGCCTTAGCTGTTTCTCTGCTTAGTCTAAGGAGTTTCTATAGAGTTTACTGCTGAGTGTCATCCTAACAGATTAAAAGGGTCAGCCGGATGAATGCAGAGCCCCATCTAGGGAGCAGGGTGATAATCAATTGTAATTTCACAGTAGCTTCTAATGATCCTTATATTTACATGGTATCAATTGTAATGTTTCTTTTAGAATTTTGTTGAGTTGGTTCTTTGTTTTCCTTGGTGCGTCTAGCTAAAGGTTTGTCAATTTTGTTTATGTTTTCAAAGAACCAACTCTTTTATAACTCTTTTCTGTCATTTCCTTGTTCTCTGTTTCTCCTCTTTGTCGCTCTATTTTACTAACTTTGCGCTGTTTGTTCTTTTTATCATCGCTTAAGGCATTGAGTTATGTTATTCAGGATCGTTATTTTGTCTTGTGAACTTCTTTCTTAGAACTGCTTTTGTTGCATCCTGTAAGTTTTAGTATGTTGTATTATTTTTTCTGTCTGTCTCAAGATGCAGTTTTATTTCCTCTTTGATGTTCAGGAGAGTTTTGTTTAGTTTGCATGTATTCATGCATTTTCCACTTTTCCTCCTCTGATGGTATATGTTGCAGTCAAAAAAGATACTACGCTTACAGTCTCCTAAATTTGCCCAGACTTGTTTTGTGGCCTAATATATGGTCTGTCATAGAAAAGGTTCCACGTGTGCTTAAAAGAATGTGTACTTTGCAGTCACGTTATAGAATATTCTATATGTGTTTGTGAGGTTCATTTCACCTGTAATGTTGTTCAGACTGTTTCCATATTGATTCTCTGTCTGATCTGTATCCTTTGTTGAGAGTGTGGTATTATATTCCCTACCTACTATTGTACTGCAGTTTCTCTTTTTAGCTGTTAGTAGTAATTGTTTTGGCTGCACCACGCAGTTTGTGGGATCTTAGCTCCCCAACAAGGGATCATACCCAGGCCCTCAGCAGTGAAAAGGCTAAGTCCTAACCACTGGACCACCAGGGAATTCGGTTAATTTCTGCTTTATACATTGATGTGTTCCAATGTTGGGTGCATAAATGTTCAATAACTGGATCTTCTTGATAGAACTGACCACTTTATCATTATATAGTGACCTTCTTTGTCCCTCTTCACCATTTGTAAACTCTGTTTTGTGTTACATAAGTATAGCCATCCCTGCTGTTTTGGGGTCACCATTTGCTTGAAGTTAGTTTTACATCCATTCACTCAGGCTATGTGTGTCTTTAAAGCTAAAGTGAGTCTCTTTGTAGGAAGCCTATAGTTGGGTCTTGTTAACCCATTACAGTTAACATATATTTTTGTGTATCCAAGGACAGATTACTGTAGTTGGAATTATTTTTAGTACTTTTTTCTACTTTTAAATTAGAATTATAAGTGATTTATGCACCACCATTACTGTATTACACTCTTGAGTATAAATTTGCCTGTACTAGTGAGTTTTACTCTAGCTTCGTGTTTATTTTTCACTCACAGAACTCCTTTAAGCATTTTTTGTTAGGCAGGTCTAGTGCTGACAAACTCCTTCCACTTTTATTTGTTTGGGAAAGTCTTTATCTCTCCTCATTTCTGAAGAACAGTTTTGCTGATATAGAAATCTTGGTTGTTAGGTTTTGTTTGTTTTTTTCTTTTGTTATAATATCCTATGGTAATTATAATTCAGTAAGTAAATTAAGAAAATGTTTAGTAGTTAAAACATCTTTTGACTGTATCATCTCATCCTCTCCTGGCCTGACAAGTTTCTCTTGAGAAATCTCTCCATATTGGGGTGAAGGGTTCCTTTGTATGTAACTAGTCTCTTTCACTACTTTCAAAATTCTTTGTCTTTGAACAATTTAATTATGTGTCTCAGTGTCGATCTACTTGGGTTCAAGTTATCTGGGGTCCTTTGGTCTCATGGATCTGGATATCCATTTCTCCCCCCAGGTTTGAGACATTTTCAGCCCCTATTGTTTTAAGTATACTTTCTGTCCCTTTCTCTTTTATTCTGTAATTCCAGCAGTGTAGATACCGTTTTTCCCAATTGTGCTCCACAAGTCCCTGTGACTGTCTTCATTCTTTCTCTTTCTGTTTTTCCTTCTCTTATTGGGTAATTTCAGATGTCTTCATTTCTGTACACTGTCAAGTCTAGTTTTGACCCTCTCTATTTAAATTTTTGTTTTGTGATTATGTTTTTAAGATTTTTTTCTTTATGGTTCCTGTTTGTTCCATGTGTTGTTTTCCTAATTTCATTTAGTTATCTTTGTGTTGTTGTGGTTCACTAAACTTCAATAGGGTTGTTTTGAATTCTCTGATAGTTCATAGGTACCACATTTCTTTAGGGTCAGTTATTGAAGTTTTATTAGCTCCCTTAGGTGCCATGAAATTAAAAGAAGTTTACTCCTTGGAAGAAAAGTTATGACCAAGCTAGATAGCATATTAAAAAGCAGAGACATTGTTTTGCCAACAAAGGTCCGTCTAGTCAAGGCTATGGTTTTGCCAGTGGTCATGTATGGATGTGAGAGTTGGACTGTGAAGAAAGCTGAGCACTGAAGAATTGATGCTTTTGAACTGTGGTGTTGGAGAAGACTCTTGAGAGTCCCTTGGACTGCAAGGAGATCCAACCAGTCCATCCTAATGGAGATCAGTACTGGGTGTTCATTGGAAGGACTGATGCTGAGGATGAAACTCCAATACTTTGGCCACCTCATGTGAAGAGTTGGCTCTTTGGAAAAGACTCTGAT
>SJYV01015747.1:0-10123 GCA_006410875.1 Neotragus pygmaeus | reverse complement strand
GTGGTCATGTATGGATGTGAGAGTTGGACTGTGAAGAAAGCTGAGCACTGAAGAATTGATGCTTTTGAACTGTGGTGTTGGAGAAGACTCTTGAGAGTCCCTTGGACTGCAAGGAGATCCAACCAGTCCATCCTAATGGAGATCAGTACTGGGTGTTCATCAGTAGGACTGATGTGGAAGCTGAAACTCCAATACTTTGGCCACCTGATGCAAAGATCTGACTCACTTGAAAAGACTCTTGATGCTGGGAGGGATTGGGGGCAGGAGGAGAAGGGGATGACAGAGGATGAGATGGCTGGATGTCATCACCGACTCGATGGACATGAGTTTGGGTGAACTCCAGGAGTTGGTATGGACAGGGAGCCCTGGCATGCTGCATTCCATGGGGTCTCAAAGAGTCAGATACAACTGAGCGACTGAACTAGGTGGTGTCACATTTGCCTGCTGTTTTGTGATTTCAGGCTCCAGAGCCATCAGAGTGGCTCCAGGAAAAGGCACTTGACAGGAGAGCTCTGCAGATGCACTTCCTTTTCTCCATCCCTTATTACTCTCTTTCTTCGAATCTAAGGTGCCAGGTGTTAATTATATCCTGATTTCAGAAATGAAAAAGTAACAAAATCATTTCTAAGAATCTACAAAATGTGTGGTGGTGCAGCCTCCCTACCCCTCAGCACCCCTCCACCCTCGGCTTGGAGCCCCATCAACTCGATGTGGTTTGGCTGAAGTTACTAAATGCGGGTGACTGTCTTCAGCCACATGGAGACTGCCCGCAGCTGATGGGAGAACTCGCTGTGCAGACACACAGATAAGGTGACGTGGGCCAGCTTCTCCGCTGAAGTGTCAGTTTCATGCCCACTGGGTGACAACGACTGTGGCCTGTGTATTCACTGCATCATTCACTGATCTTCTCTTAACCTTTCATTAGGTTCCAGGAACAAGTTTCCGAGGCTGGAAAGAAGTGACTTCTCTATTTAACAAGGATGACGAGCAGCAGCTGCTGGAAGGGCGAAAATCCCCCAAGTCCAGAGCGTGAGTAGCCGCTGTCAGGGGAGCAGGCATTCCAGAGACAGAGGGCAGGGCCATGAAAGAGGACGAGAGTGGGAGATGGAAATGAGTTGTTCTAAGTATAAGCACTTTGAAAGACTATAGAAAAATGGAAAAAATTTTAAAAAGTTTCTCAGACCAGCTCTTGAACTTCCAGCTGTAAACTGAACTTACAAGCCTTAAAGCAGATGGTAGCCACATGTTTAAGGTGGGCAGGTGGTAGTTGTTCTAGAGAATCAAGGAAAAACCCAGTTAAAAATGCATAGATTGCCTGTAAACTATACTTACGTGCTGACAATGCTGCTAGTTAAATATTTTGAATTTTAAAAATACATATTTAGGGAATTCCCTGGTAGTCCAGTGGTTAAAACTTGGTGCTTTCACTGCTGTGGGCCTGGGTTTGATCCCTGGTGGGTGAACTAACATCTCACAAGCCGTGTGACATGGCCAACAAAAAATGTACTTAAAGATGAAAATATAAATTTAAGTTTGAAAATATAAACGGTGTTGGCAACAGCGGGTGAATCCTGGGGAGTCTGACCATAGAGAGGCTTCTCTGTGGACAGGGCACCTTGGCAGCACTCAGGACCCGTGAGCCATCCAGTCCTCCCCCTCCTCTGACCACGTGACTGTGACCTCCCCACCCTCTTTGAGGACTGTGTCAGTCAGTCAGTCCTCTGGGCTGTCTGGGTGGCAGCTAACAGGCCAGCATCTCTTGGGGGCCTTGAACCTGTGCCTGTGTTCTGCCCCTCGGTCCAGTTAAACAGGAAGGTTGGGCCTATGTTCTGGGGATGCTCTCCGCAGCCAGGCCAGGGGACCCGCGGCCAGGGTACTGTGTCGTTTGTGGGGACCCACTTCCAGTTGGCTACATTTTCTTCAGGGCACACAGTGCTCTGAGCTCAGAACATCTGAGGCTGCAGCTGAATAAGCCTGTGGCAAACCAACTTAGTCCAGGGAATAATCTCTGTTTCTGAATCTGGGATCTGGGGCTTCTTTTCTCACATATCCTCAGAGACAAGCTCGGCCTTCTGTGTACCTTGAGACAGCTTGCTTTTCTGTCTTCTCCCTGAGGTTGACTTTGCTTGAGTTTTGCCAAGTGGTGGTACCTTAAATATGGCATTCACAAATTTTGTTAATCACATGTACTGACTGATTTTTGCACATTAATATTCAGGTTTTACATATCTATCTGTTTGAGTTTATTTATAATATAAATACAGCTTGACATCCTAAGATGACGGATCACCAACACTTAACTCTTTCATCTCCTGTAGCACTAACTTACGATTAAAAGAAGAGTTGAAGACAGAGAAGAAGTCTGGGTTTTGGGACAATCTGGTTTTGAAACAGAACATACAGTCTAAGAAACCAGATGAAATAGAAGGTTGGGAACCTCCGAAACTTGCCCTTGAAGACATGGCAGCAGACTCGGGTGGCCCTGCGAGTGACCGTGAGTCTCGGCCGGGCTGGCCAGAGGACACCAAGGGCTCCACCAAGTACACCAGCCTGGCTGCTGCAGGGAGCAGCTCGCGCTGGAGCCTCAGGTCGGCCGGAAAGCTGGTCAGCATCCGCCGGCAGAGCAGAGGCCACCTGACGGATGACTGGGAAGAACTGGAGTGACCGCCCAGCCCCCACATGTCCTCACACCAAAATCTGCCTGATCGTGCACCTTTGAATCTCATCTCCTTTGCATTCCTAGAGTCTGCGGTATCGTGGTGTTTATTAGTATAGTGTCCCGTCTGGTCTTTCCCAGATGAAAATCACAGAGGATCTGCTCTGTGCTGTTTCATTTGGCTTTCCTCTTCAAATGCCAAGTGAGGAAATTCCAGGAGTCCTGTGATTTCTCAGTGGACACGCACAGGGTCCACCTGTCATCCGTGTGCCGCTGACCTTAGATGGGAAGTTCACCGCAGTGGGGATTTGCTTTTTGCCACAAAACTGTGTCCTGAGTTGTGGTTCTATGTTCTGTGACTTGATCCCTGTCTCTGCATGTAGCACATACCTGTATTCTATGACACAAGAATGTAGCAGCCCCACACTTCTGTTGTCAAAAACCTGCAATCCAGGTGTAACGTGAATCTTCCAAAGGTCACGTCAGTCACACTGTGCTAGCTCTTCATTTGTATTAAACCGTAAAATATGCAAGCAAATTAAACGCTAGAGAAGTGAAGGCTGTATCTGATCCCCAGAAATACACTGTCTGCAAACACAGCTTCACCTCCCACAAGCAGATGGTGACAGTGTTCCCATCTTGAGGTTCCTGAACTTTTAAATACTGATGTTTCTTTTCTTCTAAAGTTTGTTCTCTTATTTTGATTGCAGACTAAAGAATGCTATAAAGCATGGATCAGTTTTAATAACTTGACACTTAAATTTGTTTGGAAAATATTAACTTGCTTGTTAAAGAGTTGAAATTGTAGGTAAAATGCTGAAAGTGCCTCTTTTCTGTAACACCCAGGGTTGTTTTTTTTTTTCAAATGAGACTGTTGGACCCTGAGAAGCTGTGTGTTGTGGCTGGTTCAGGAGCGTCACTGAACATCTCTTGTGTCTCTGAACTTGCTCGTTGTCTCCTTGACAGGTGGGCCCCAGGTCAGGTACGCAGCACGCATGTCCTCAACAAGACAGACCCAACCCACAGGAGGACCACATGTCTCTGAGGTCAGAACAGGTGTAGGGGTTTTTGGTTAAAAAGAAAAACCTCCAGTTACACTGTGCATTCCTCTCTTGTGAAAGCCACTGTCTTCAAGGTATTCGGTGAGCAGTTGCATGCTGTTCCACACCAGGGATGTCCTTTAGTGTTTCTGTGAAGGGGGTGACAGAGTGCCTGCCTGTCACCTGCCATTTCTCAATCAGTCTGTGTACACTCTGTCGTCTAACTACCAGCCGTCTAGCCACAATCGACATGTGTCACCTAACCATCTGTGTCTGTCATCTGTGTAGCGTCTGTCAAAATCACCGATGTCCTTCCCTTTCTAATAGACAAGTTTACTTCACCAAGCCTTGAAAGGGGGACATGTGAGTGGTGGTAAAATCCTGTTTGTGTTAGAACCTTGAAGTGGTTAATAGTGGAGTTGAAAACCGTGTTTCCTCAGGTAAACAGTTCAGCTCATTGACTGGAGTCCTTCTCCCTAGAGACACTTGCTGTGACTGAGATGAGCTATCTGAAGCAGGAGCTTCGGGCTCATCTTGGGCTAATCCTGTGATGAGGTGCAGGGAGGGACTTGTGTGTTTGAGGTTCTGGGCAGAGTGCTCGGGGTGGGGGGCAAGTGGGACAGCCTCCAGCTCGGGGAGCCTGTGCCGGTGTGCTATGATGCTAAGTGCCTGTGATCCCCTTGGGGACACACGTGATGCACAGCTGGCAGAACGGCCCCTCATACCCCTCATTCCTCACAACCAAATGCAAGCCAGAGTGGGGTTGGATTATGCACGTGAATAATACTTTTCTTATCTACAAACATTAATGTAAAAATGAATTTTTCTTCTGTTGTATCTGATTAAAATAACTCTGTGGATTTTAATATAAATATTTATTGGTGTGCTTTGGGGGAAAGATATTTTTTTTCTTGATGGAATTTACCAAAGCAACTTTATTTTGTTCACTGGCTGATGAGAGCAGGTCTGTCTAAATTCTGTAAACTGCACAGCTTCTCCGAAGAGTGACGTGTCTGCTCTTTTGCCTGTTGTTTTGTCATTAACAGGAAAGTGATTGGTTTTAAAGGAAGTTGAATTCATCCGTAATGCTGAAGTTTTTTAAAATAAAAACATGGTTTATATCCTGTTAGTTTGCGTGGTTATTGACATCTGCCTCTGACGACTTAGAGCTGATGACATCTTCTCAACACTTTCAGTGTCTTTCAAGATGCCAACGAAATATGTAGATTCACGGATAAATGACCAAGTTCAACCTCAGTCATCAGGATGTAGCTTTTACATATGAACGGCCTTTTGACGCTGTTTGGAGGAATAGGCGCTGCCAGCTGTGGGGTCGCAGAGAGTCAGACATGACTGAAGCAAGTTAGCAGCAGCTGAGCCACCCACCCGGGGCCCTGCTTTTTTCCAGTCACTTGAAGGGGAGCCTGAAGCAAGCCACCCCTTCAGCCGCCAGCCTGAGTAGGTTCTTCAATCATCTTTTAACGTTTCAACTCTTCTTTCCCAACAGTGGCCTCTTGGCGAGAAACCCTGACTCCCGTTAGGGCCTGGGTAGCACCTGCGGTGCTGTCTCGAGCCAGGTGGCGAGCGCGCGTCCCACCAGACTCCTTCCCAGTGGTGTGTGTCCCGGGCAGCCTTGTCCTCGCCAGCCTCGTGGCCTGGGCCCTCCCCCAGGTCCTGCTCCGCACCCTCCCCTGGGGGCCTGCGGCTCTATGGTAGCCTCAGACCCCGACCCTCGGGTTCTCACCCACTTCACCAGATGCTCCGACTCTTGTGCTGGCAAAGGGCCTTCTCTTCTCTCTGCCCAGTTTACTTCTGGCCATTTAGCTTCTTTCCAGATTTTATGGTTAAGTCTCAATTGATACTTGACTGAACAAAAGATGGGCAGGAGACCATTTATAGTAAGCTTTAAAACAGGAACTGGCTAAATTTTTTAACTGATGAAATAGCCCACAGGGGCTGCAGATGGTGCTGAGTGACTGGCCAAGGCAGTGGCTGCCACTTGCTGTCTGGCAGAAGTGTGCTTCTGGTGGTGGAGGTGAGGCAAGGAGCCCTCTGAGGGGCTTCCATGGCACCGTGCCCCAGAGACAGATACCACCACTTCCTGCAGCTGCCGCCTCACCACGAGTGTCAGGGGCCTGCATGTGATGCTGTCCTGGTGAGTGTGCGTCCCCACAGCTGTGTTCTATACTTTGTAACTGTGTTGCATCCCATCCTGGCCCAGCCCAGCCCAGTCCAATTGGTGCTGGCCAGCTGCCAGACTGTTCAGCCAGGTGAATGCACTTAAGTTTTCAGAAAAAGCACTACTCTAACCTAAATGTCTTTCAGTTCATATTGTGAAGAGTCTGTGCCCCAAAGGACACAATCAATAGAGTGAAAAAGGCAACCTAGGGAATCAGAACATTTTTAAGTCATCTAGCTGATAAGGGCTTAAGTCTCCAGCGCTGTAGTAGTTCCTTCTACATTCAACAACAAAACCACACACAATTAAAAGGCAGGCAAGTTCTTGAACAAGCATAGGAAAAGATGCTCAACATCACTCCACGACAGAGAAATGCAAATCAAAGCCACAATGAAATAACCACCTCCCACCCATTTGGATGACAACTATCAAACCAAAAACTCGACCCCAGAGCCTAAGAAGTGTTGGCGAGGACAAGGAGGGTGAGAAATGGAACTAGTCCACACCATCAGAGGCAGCACCATTTTACATTCCCACCATGGAAAATAGTATGGTGGTTCTTCAAAATATTAAACGTGTTTACCATATGGTCCTGCAATTCCACTTGTGGGTATATCTCCAAAGAGAGATTTGTATAGCATGTTCACAGCAGCTAAAAGTAGGGAGCGCCTCCACATCAGCAGGTGATGAAGAAGCAGAATGTGGAGGACAGGCAAGCCCACAGGGAGGGAAAGCCTAAGCCATGCTACAACGTGGATGAGACAGATGCTAAAAGATGCCGATTATGCAGCGTGTCTTCAGCAGTCCAATCCAGAGAAACAAAACCACCAAGTGCAAGACTGGTTCAGCCAACAAGTCAACACGTGACCACCTCTGTGGATGCAGAAAGGGAACTCACAAAACCCAACACCCCTTCATGTAAAATGCCTCCAACAACATGGGGCTGGAAGGGAGCACCTCACCCGGAGGCACCCAGAGATGCCCAGTTTGCAGCACACCCACAGGTGAAGGACAGCCCGCCCCCAGGGACCGCCGTCCTCACCCATGGGGGCCTGGCGGGAAAGCTGGCGAGGAAGGAAAAAAGGGTATCCCGCTGAAAGGTGATGAGCCCCCTTCACGTGCAGACTTCACAATGTACATCCGCATCCCAGGGAGTCTACAAACTACCACTAGATCTTTTTAGTGATTTCAGCAAAGTTCAGTTCACTCAGTCGTGTCTGACTCTTTGCGACCCCATGAACCACAGCACGCCAGGCCTCCAACTCCAACATCACCAACTCCCGGAGTCCACCCAGGGATGGGTGACTGGATGGGTGGACTCAGTGATGCCACTGAATTCAATGATTCAATTCATCCATTGAGTCAGTGATGCCATCCAACCATCTTGTCCTCTGTTGTCCCCTTCTCCTCCTGCCTTCAATCTTTCCCAGCATCAGGGTCTTTTCAAATGAGTCAGCTCTTCGCATCAGGTGGCCAAAGTATTGGAGTTTCAGCTTCAAAATCAGCAAAGTTAGGACTTCCTGGTGGCTCAGACAGTAAAGCGTCTGGCTCCCATGTGGGAGACATGGGTTCAATCCCTGAGTAGGGAAGATCTAGAGAAGGAAATGGCACCCCACTCCAGTACTCTTGCCTGGAAAATCCCATGGACAGAGGAGCCTGGTAGGCTACAGTTCACAGGGTCGCAAAGAGTCAGACACAACTGAGCGACTTCACTTTCTTTCTGTCTTAAGAGGATACAGAATCAGTGTACAAACACCTTACATCTTGTTTAAGATTCTAAAAGTGGCATTTACAGCAAAACTAACACCAAACTCTTCAATACTGTCCCAAAAGGAGACGTGGTTCTCTGTGAACAGCCCTGACCCCACACAGCTGACTATGTGAAGCCCCGAAAGCAGCTCCTGTGTTGGCTGCAGAACCTACCGTGCCTCCTCCCGACCCACAAGTCACAACCCGGGTCAGAAAATGTACCTCAGTGCCAAGGCGGACACCATGGATGTGCTGACGGCGCTTCCTGGGGGCGAGGCTTCCCACAGGGGTGCTGCGCGTCCCCTGCAGCTGTCCAGCAAGCACAGAGGGCATGCAGGTGCCACAGCACGGGCAGGGAACGACGGTCAGGAATGCCACAGAAAGCTGCAGCCCAGGACAGCCCCCCTCTTCCTGATGTGTGCAGTTCGATCATGGGGAAATGACTGGCCGGGGCCCAGGGCCAGTGTGCATGGTCTCTCTGCCCCTCCCCAACTGGGCCCCAGTCACATCCCCACCCCGCACAACTGCTGAAGTCCTGCATGTGGGTTCCGGTCCAAGCATATCTACTGCCTGTGGAAATGGGCTGATTAATGGGGAACAGCTACACACGTCTCCCAAGACTTCTCATGTTGTTGAGGGGGAAGAACTCACTTTAGGAGGTTAACATCTTCTTAAGAAATTAACACAAAAAAGACCAACACCCCAAAAGTAAACACACATTAGGTAATTTGCCAAAAGTAAAACCGAACAGAGATAAAAGCGACCAGCAAGCTTTCAGGAGAAACACCCCCCGTCACAGCCTCTTCACACATCCGTCTTCAGGGGAGAAAGATGCCACCACCCACTCTCGCCACTGCTCTGGGAATGTCCCTGCAGATTTCTGACCTGCTTCCCGGGCTCTGCTTATTTGACATGAGGAGAGCATCATCAGATGGATGTAAGCACCTGTGCAGTGTCGCTGATCACAGAGTGATTCTTTTCAGCTGCATGGTATCGTGTGACCAATAAAAACCGTATTTCCACAAACTCTTGTGAAAAAAGAGCTGGCTGTAAAATGAAAACAATATATATGCCGTTGATGGTTTTATGAAAAGCTTCCACCTGATTCACACACAGGGAAACTATCATCTGACAACTAGGCATAGTTTTGCCTGCACCAGTTCAGCACAGAATGTGTCCTGAAAGCATAGACTCTATTTACAAATACGCAAAACTGCACATTTCCACCTGCTAAGAAGAAGGAAGCAGAAGTGACTGGGCTCGCGTCTCTGACCCTGTTCGTTTCTCCCCTGCATCTGCTGGGGCCATTCCAACGTGCTTTCTGGCAAGCACAGATATTCTGGGTGCCATGGTTATGCACCAGTTTTATTCTCTTATAAACCTTTATTTTCAAAATTTTCTAAAATGTACATGCAATATTTTTAAAATAAAATGATCTTTGAGAGGTTTCAATAAACGATTATCAAAATCATTGACACTACTTTTTTCAGTAAGATGCAAAATTGACAAAGTTAAAATAGGTAGACAAACATGATTTATTACTGTGCTAGAAGAGGATTCCAAGCAGTGTGGTGCAGGCCACACCAGGCTCCCCCAGGTCAGGGTCCTGCCTGTCAGCGTTGGGCATGAGCCCAGGACCACAGCCCCAGATGCAGGCCCTTGTGGGTCTCAGCCATCTGCACAATTCACAGCCCACTGCTGAGCATCCAGGAGACGCACATACTTCCCTGGATCCTTCTGTATCTGAGAAGACTCGTGCAGACACAACCAAAACAGTTAATATACATCTTAAGAAAAATAAATATTCTGTACAATGGCATTACAAGGATCAGTGATCTACCCTTACCCCAATCACTACAAAATCGGAAAACCATCATTTGCGTTAAGAGACATAGTCTCCTTGGCTGTTGGCATCAGTTCAGCACAGGATGTGGTGCTGAAAACACACTCTTTTTGAACCATATTTACAAATACACAAAGTTCCAAATTTTAATGTGCTTAGAAGAATTTTTTAAAGAGAGAAGCGGAAATGATTTTGCTGGGGTTCCTTGACCCCTGACCTGGCTTCAGAGGTGGAAGCCTCAGGCAGCCCTGCCCACAGGCCCTTTTCACGTTGTCTCCAATGCAAGCTCCAGGTCACGGTGGGTCTGGCCAGGCCCTCAGTACTTGAAAAGGTCGATGAAGTGCTGCGGGGACACCGGCGTGAAGCAGCTGTCCGGGTCGGCGGCCGTGCAGGGGTGGCCCGAGTCCTGTGGGAGGGGCAGGGCGTTACTGCACATGCTGGGAGGCAAGACAGCTCAGAAGTCACCAGGCATTCACTTAAATGCACCTGGACCCCACCGCACAGGTATGTGGAGAGCAAGCGAGAATTAGGAACACGTGGCTGCTCAGCAGGGAGAGCTTCTGTGCCAGTGCGTGGGGCACAGGCGGCCCTGAGTCAGGGGGCCAGGAGGGGCCCGCACTTCCCTCCTCCCCACCCCACCCCGCTCTGGTCATCCG
>SJYV01015744.1:166847-214146 GCA_006410875.1 Neotragus pygmaeus | reverse complement strand
AAATCAGCTGGGCTCTCTGTCCCCCTACCCCATTCCCCCCCCCCCCCCCCAGTCAAGGAGGTCACTTTGGCACCTGATCAGCCAAGCTCCTTTGTCCATGGAATTCTCCAGGCAAGAACACTGGAGTGGGTAGCCGTTCCCTTCTGCAGGGGATCTTCCCAACCTAGGGACTGAACCCAGGTCTCCTGCATTGCGGGTGGATTCTTTACCATCTGAGCTCCCAGGGAAGCCTGTTTAGTAGAGGGAGAGAGAAACCCCAGAAGGCAACTCGCCCTCCTGCAGAGTCCACCTCCCAGGAAGGCTTAGACAGCCCTGGAGCCAGTGGGGGAGGGGAGCCATAGATTCTAAGCACACAGGAGTCAGCTCTGGGTCTGGTGTGGGAAGTCTGACCCCTGCATCCCACAGCGGGTGGTGGAGAATCGGAAGGAACACCCTGCGGGGTCTCCTCAGTGGGTCACAGAAATCAAAGGGATTTCAGAGGGTCACAGAGACAGGAAAGGAGGAGACAGAAAGAGAAGGGGAGAAGGCCAAGGGCACTTATTTCCCCGACTCAGGGCCCTGGGCCCTGCCCTCACCCTCAGTTCAGTTCGGTTCAGTCACTCAGTCTTGTCCGACTCTTTGTGACCCCATGGATTGCAGCACACCAGGCAACTCCCGGAGTTTCCTCAAACTCATGTCCATGGAGTCGGTGATGCCATCCAGCCAACTCATCCTCTGTCGGCCCTTCTCCTCCTGCCCCCAATCCCTCCCAGCATCAGCCCTTACTCTACTTTGTCTCAAAGTTACATGACGATTTAAGTGTTAGCATTCCTTTCCTAAAACAACCTTTTCTTCTTTCTCCTTGTTCTCCTTCCTGTTCCAGCTTTTATCAGCTGTCATTTCTTCACTTAAAATGCGTCTCCAGCACTTGTTGCTTGTAAAAGGGATAGTCAGTGGAGATTCGCTCTGACTCAGGAAACTCAAACCGGGGCTCTCTAACAACCTTGGAGGAGGCTCTTGAGAGTCCCTTGGACTGCAAGGAGAGCAAACCTGTCAATCCTAAAGGAAATCAACCCTGAATATTCATCAGACGGACTGATGCTGCGGCTGAAGCTCCAGTACCTTGGCCACGTGATGGGAAGAGCCCACTCATTGGAAGAAATGCACAGTAAATCCTGAACTGCTGCACGCAAGAGCTGCCTGAAAGGCCCACGTTAGAACAGTCTTTGTTGTACACGTTCTGTAAAACGCTACAAGGAAAAGGAAAATGATTTTTCTCCTGAGTAAATCAAGCAGTGCTTACATATTTGAATGAGGCAGACAAATTGTGTCTGTACGTGTGAGATCTATACAAGCAGTGTACGGTCATTACCGTGTCACTGCTCTTCAGCAGCGAATAATTTGGAGATACATAATACATATATTTGCAGTGTGGCCAGTTTTGATGGTTAGCGAAATGTTCAGGCTGGAAACACATGCAGATAGTGCTTTTGAATATTCTGAAGGAAACAGTCATTTATAAACTTACTCTGAGAATACATTTCCTCTGAGAATTGTTTTACTTTTTCTAGCCATAAATACAATGAGAAGTTACTACAAATTCTGGTTCCAAGTGATAAAACACTGAGTATCTGAAAACCTGAAAATTCATCTGAATTATTGTCAGCACTCTTGTTGAAACTATAGGTGAGNCTATGACCCACCTCCCCTGTCTCTTATACACATCTCTACAAATTCTGGTTCCAAGTGATAAAACACTGAGTATCTGAAAACCTGAAAATTCATCTGAATTATTGTCAGCACTCTTGTTGAAACTATAGGTGAGAAAGAAATAGAAAACATATAGCTAATCTTGCAAGAAATGTTAGGTAATACAACAGATTTTCCCCCCAATTTTTAATATTATTGCTGAAAAATAAAATATACAGGCATTTACTCTTTTTTTTTTTTTTAATAATGCAGCTATTTGGAAAGAAAAACAAATGATGAATTGATTATCTTGAAACACAGGAAAATCAGGACTTGATATTTTAAATGAAAAATACAATCAAGATCACATTAATTTAGAATGCTTTTATTCTTGGTAGCATTCTGACCAAAGTAATGATCACCACTGTAGGCTGATAAGTCATCGCTACCACAACTCCTTATTGTATCATGAAAAAAAATAATTGCTTTCCCTAGGTAACTTACAGGACCTCTTCCAAGAGGAAATTATTTTATCTTCATAGACCACCTTGCGAGTTAGACATCATTTTAAATAGGATTGAAATGTTCCATTTCTTATGTAGCTCAAAAAAAAAAAATCACTTTATGTTCTGCTCAGTGATAACCCAGAAATAACCAGAGTAGTGGGCTGTTAATTAGTTATAGCTTTCCTTATTACCAAGGAAACAACGAAAACAAGTCACAGTGACTTTACATGTCCTAGTCCCAAGCCAGGCTTGATTCTGTTATTGCTATAGTAACTCTCCAGTAGAGTTTCTCAGAACTGTTTCCACAAAGCTTAAATGATCATTTACTGATACGACGTTGCCTACTCCAAGTACGTTTCAGAGTTCAAGGATGCTAAGATCTCAGGTCTGCAGGCCCTCCGGGGAAAAGCAAAAGGTCTCTGATCAGCAGGGAGGATTGTTGCCTGCCCACAGGAGACCGTCAGAATGCCTGCCCTTTCTAGGAAGAGGGCCACCACCAGGGCACTCTGGTCATCTGTGAGTCCGCTTCACTCCAGACTTGCTGTAACCCACCTGGAGAATTCTTGTCTCCCTCTTCACCACCCCGCATTCAAGAAACCTCATCTGATTAACCACATCCCAGCCTGAGCACTTCATTCAACAACACCTGCTCAGAACTAATTAAGCTTCAGACAAATGGCATGCCTTCAGACAACCTATCAGAGAATTAGCTTCTATTTAGAGAGAAATGAGCCACTGGGTGGGTCATCTGGGGTTTTAGACTCAAGGCTGAGGTGCAGTCTCTCTGTTAAATCTGGAACACTTGGAGATGTCAAAAATGCCAAGACAGATGTGAGTGAATCCCACACTCACTTGGGAATTTACTATAAACTCCTTTTACGCTTCAAGAAAATAAAGTCATACACATGTCAAGAATGTTTTTAATGGCAGATATGGCCTTTTTTCCTTCTATGATACTAGAAAGTAACAGATTCTTTCATGGTTATTATTCAGCTACAATTTGTTGTCATTACATGCGGTATTTCTGAGTCAGTAACTGAACATGTCTACTAAAATAACAATTAAAGAAAGCGCTAGTATGTTCAATGTTTCTGGCTCTTCAATTTTAATCAGCATAGCCTGAAAAATTCCAAATATTCCAGCCTTTACCAGATCTTTGAATATTTGAATGCTGTTTCCATTATTTTTTTGAAAACACTCTCATTATTTTTGTATGTAACTAATTACAAAAACAAGCAAATGTAAAGTTATATAAACAAATTGTCATAAGGAAAAATCTTATATGAAGATGGAGTAATTAAGAGGTTGAACTGCTAGCTTTAACCACTGAAACACAATTTGGGTGCAGGTTTCTACAGCAAAGAGACACGTATGCGGGCCTGCTAAGTCGCTTCCGTCATGTCCGACGATTTGCGGCCCCATGGACAGCATCCTGCCAAGCTCCTCTCTCCATGAGATCCCCCAGGCAACAATTATGAAGCTGGTAGCCTGGTGGGGTTGCAAAGAGCTGGACACCACTGAGCGACAACAACAATAACAACAACAACATATATTCATTTACTTATTCATTGCCTGTTTCTCCTATAGAAACAAAAGAGCAAAAAGGGCAGAAACCGTATCTTTTTTTCCAAGTATATACTCAGCATTTAGAACAGTGTCCAGAACACAGCAGGACTGTCACAAATAGTTATTGGGGAGGGGGTAGGGAGGTGGAAGGATAAAAATAAAATAACAATGTGATGCCTCTGGGTGTGAGCAGAGCTTCTGAGCCTCTCCTGCCAGCCCCTCCCCCCCCAGCCTGCCACCCAAAATGAAACATTTTCTATCTGGCCAGTCACAGTTCATGATGCAAAAATAAATTGAATAACTGTCCAGAAATATAGATCAATGGAACAAAATAGAAAGTCCAGAGATAAATCCACGTTACCTACGGACAACTTATCCTTGGCAAAGGAGGCAAGAATATACAATGGAGAAGAGACAATCTGTTTAACAAGTGGTGCTGGGAAAACTGGTCAACCACCTGTAAAAGAATGAAACTAGAGCACTTTCTAACACCACACACACAAAAATAAACTCAAAATCGATTAAAGATCTAAATGTAAGACCAGAAACTATAATACTCCTAGAGGAAAACATAAGCACACCACAATCTGACATAAATCACAGCAGGGTCCTCTATGACCCACCTCCCAGAGTAATGGAAATGAACCAAAAATAAACAAATGGGACCCAATTAAACTTAAAAGCTTTTGCACAATGAAGGAAACTATGAGCAAGGTGAAAAGACAGCCTTCAGAATGGGAGAAAATAACAGCAATTGAAGCAACTGACAAAGAATTAATCTCAAAAACATACAAGCAGCTCATGCAGCTCAATACCAGAGAAATAAATGACCCCATCAAAAAATGGGTCAAAGAACTAAACAGACATTTCTCCAGAGAAGACATGCAGATGGCTAACAAACACATGAAAAGATGCTCAACATCACTCATCATCAGAGAAATGCAAATCAAGACCACAGTGAAGTACCATTTCACACCAGTCAGAATGGCTGAGATCCAAAAGTCTACAAGCAATAAATGCTGGAGAGGGTGTGGAGAAAAGGGAACCCTCTTACACTGCTGGTGGGAATGCAAACTAGTACAGCCACTATGGAAAACAGTGTGGAGATTCCTTTAAAAATTGCAAATAGAACTGCCTTATGACCCAGCAATCCCACTGCTGGGCATACACACCAAGGAAACCAGAATTGAAAGAGACACGTGTACCTCAATGTTCATCGCAGCACTGTTTATAATAGCCAGGACATGGAAACAACCTAGATGTCCACCAGCAGATGAATGGATAAGAAAGCTGTGGTACATATACACAATGGAGTATTACTCAGCCATTAAAAAGAATACATTTGAATCAGTTCTAATGAGANCTGCAAATAGAACTGCCTTATGACCCAGCAATCCCACTGCTGGGCATACACACTGAGGAAACCAGAATTGAAAGAGACACATGTACCCCAATGTTCATTGCAGCACTGTTTATAATAACCAGGACATGGAAACAACCTAGATGTCCATCAGCAGATGAATGGATAAGAAAGCCATGGTACATATACACAATGGAGTATTACTCAGCCATTAAAAGAGTACATTTACATCAGTTCTAATGAGATGGAGGAAACTGGAGCCGGTTATACAGAGTGAAGTAAGTCAGAAAGAAAAACACCAATACAGTATACTAATGCATATATATGGAATTTAGAAAGATGGTAATGATAACCCTGTATACGAGACAGCAAAAGAGACACAGATGTTTAGAATGGACTTTTGGACTCTGTGGGAGAGGGAGAGGTTGGATGATTTGGGAGAATGGCATTGAAACACGTATACTATCATGTAAGAAACAAATTGCCAGTCTATGCTTGATACAGGATACAGGATGCTTGGGGCTGGTGCACGAGGATGATCCAAAGAGATGATATGGGGTGGGAGGTCGAAGAGGGGTTCAGGATTGAGAACTCATGTACACCTGTGGCTGATGATTCATGTCAATGTATGGCAAAACCAATACAGTATTGTAAAGCAGAATAAAGTAAAAATAAAAAAAATACATACTTCATCCTGAAAAAAATAAAATAAAAAAAAAAGTGAAAAAGTCGCTCATTCGTGTCTGACTCTTTGTGACCCCATGAACTATACAGTCGACGGAATTCTCCAGGCCACTCTTCTGGAGTGGGTATCCTTTCCCCTCTCCAGGGAATCTTCTCAACCCAGGGATCAAACACAAGTCTCCTGCATTGCAGGTGGATTCTTTACCAGCTGAGCGACAAGGGAAGCTTTGGAGTGCATTGGAGAAATGCTAAGTAGAATATTTATTGTATATTCTTGAAGTGGCATTTCAAAGTACTTTCTTAAGGGACCTTTAATTGATGGCATCTAGGTCTGAGAACAGACTAGATATGAGACCTGGGTGAAGGATCATTATTTTTATTGCCATTCCCAGTTCCATTTCACCAACTCAATTTTTTTTGACATATCTACTCCAGCAACTTCGTAATTGTCTCTACATATGTCTCAATCCTAGGAAAATAATCTATTAGCCATCACCATAGATATTTGTGTATTAAGGTTCTCTCACTGCTGAACCAGCCCACTGTCCATTCTGTTAATTGTAGCTGGGTTCGGGTATTGAAGAGCTGCCATTTTGCCTCTGCTTATTTGAAATTTTATCATTCACATTCTTAGCAAGGATCTCAGTTTCTTGAAAACATCTCCTATTGTTAACCTTGGTCTGCAAAGGACATTAAGCTTCCCCAAAATACTTTGCCCCTTTACTAGTACATTCTCTAGTCACTTAATAGAGTGTGTCCTCTGCGACATCACAGGAAGTGTGCTTAGATAATAGATTCTCTGTTGGTACATCATAAATCCATTCTAACATTCCTAACTCTGAGCCATGTTACACTTTATTATTCTGTCAAGGCAACTAAAGCAATGCTATCATATTCACTGTACATCACTTCAGTTCAGTCGCTCAGTCATGTCTGACTCTTTGCAACCCCACGAACCGCAGCACACAAGGCCTCCCTGTCCATCACCAACTCCTGGAGTCCACCCAAACCCATGTCCATTGAGTCAGTGATGCCATCCAACCATCTCATCCTCTGTCATCCCCTTCTCCTCCTGACCTCAATCTTTCTCAGCATCAGGGTCTTTTCAAATGAGTCAGCTCTTCTCATCAGCTGGCCAAAGTATTGGAATTTTAGCTTCAACATCAGTCCTACCAATGAACATATAAATTTATAAAAGTTTTATACTAATATAATTAGTATTAATATATTAGAACTGAATCCAGCATTCCTTTCAAGAAGTTGAATTCCTAAGTACTACAAAAGTGTTCTAATGTCTATAAACTTTTCCATTCCCAGACTTGTATTCTGTGTCTCCTCTAAAAGAGGTTACTGATAGTACATGTTAGCCAAATACAGCAGATATTAGAATACTCTATTTTCTCTTATAGTAGGGATCATAGTTGTTTCTCTGGAGTTGTTGAGTAAGGACAATGAAACACTGTGAAAAAGTCTGAAGCATCTTGCAGGGAACAAGTTTACATGATCTCTGGCAAGTGGAGTTTTCTCTCCTCTAACAAAAGGGAAGAGACTGCTTTTGTCAGTTTTAAAGATTCAGAGAAATCTGAATGGAAGTTCATGTTTTTGAGGTGCAGTTGTACACAGATCCACCATCTTAGGTGTAAAGTTATGGCTTCTTCCCTTTCAGAGTCCTGACTTTAATATAAACAGTCTGTTGAGATGTGCATTTTTTCTTCTTTTCAGTCCGGTCAGTCTCATAACCAAGTCCTGGTTCTGACTTTCAACACTCTTTCTTATGTAGGATATGAAAATCTTTTTAAGTGCTCCATGGAAGTTTACTTGCTTTTATAGCTTTCCCTAGTTATTGGTTCTCAAAATTGCTACCTGGACCTACTTCATTATCATCAACTAGGACTTTATTAGAAATGCCTTCTTGGGCCTTATCCCAAACCTAAGGAATCATAAACTCTGGATGTGGGGCCCAAAAATATGCATTTTAACCAACAGTTTGAGAACCATAGCCTTAGGCTGGTAATTGGCTTACTGACTGGAGCATACCACTCTGTGTTTTTTTTTTTTCAAGGCTTCCAAGACAGTCAATGAAAGCCAGCAATGTTGACAATTATCTAAGTATCATTACCCTCATATTTTTCAAAGGCTAGATGTACTCCAAGGCTCCCTTCTATCTGTATGCCAAGTTACAACACGTAAGACTATCAGTAATAGTAAATGTTAGAGCATGTTGAGTTACCACTATTCCATTTACCCCTATCAGTGGAGGGCTTGTCACAACTTGTTTGGTGAGTGAATTATTTCCTAAATACTCTTCTAAGAGTCTGCTTTCAAATACTGCTTTCAGACCAATTCCATTTAGGGACTCCAGAAGGCAGAGCTTGAGAATAGAAATTAGATTTAAGCAACTAACTTCAAGAATAATGAGTGAAGGACAGGAATATTGAGACAGGTAAGAAAAATAGACTGTATTAGGGCATATTAGTCAGTGTGTGCAATGGGACATCAGTTCTCCCAGGACCTCCTGGAAAACATAAGATTTTTTCACAAGAAGGAAGGTTTTCTGGAACACGTATCCACTTGCTACCATTCTCCCTTGTTTGAAAGTTTCCTCTTGGGTCATTAAGTCTCTTGCATTTTGGGGCAGCACTTGTCTTTGTGCCAATTAGACTCCCACAGTGTTATACAAGGCCTTGGGGCCAACCAGGAAGGCATATGCAGCAGGCTTGAGCTAAGACACTGTCAGGGTAGATGAGATGAATGTGAGTTCACACAGAACTGTCCCCTAAAGTTCTGCTGAAAACAGAGATGGGCTGTGCATTGAGATATACTTCACCAGAGTCATCTATTTTAGAAGGTGAGATGTAAATATTGTATTCCACATTTGTTAATTGGGATGCATTGGCTCTCCATAGAATCTCCTCTAGATGCTGTCTCAGAAGCAGAGGAGATGAGCTAAAAGAAAAGCACAGGCAAAATTGACGTTTGTGAGAAGACAATCTCAACAGAAATAAATATAAAGAGAATTCTTGTGGTGTTTTGCATAGTGAATATGAACTAAACTAAGACTCTCTCCTCCTACCGAAGAATCTTTTGAGAATAGTTGATCCAGAACAGGGCAGGGGATACCTCTTCCAATGATTTGTAATTAGACAAGAGCTTAGATAGATGCACCGAGACATAAATGTATTAGATAGAAATATAAATAGATATATACATATGGAGAATATCTTTTAAAAGACAAAGAAAACCAGGAAAAGTAGAACAATCTAGCTTTATACAAGGAACACAAGCTGAAAGTTACTGGAAGTAGATAAAAGTCATAGGATGGAATAGGAGGTATTTTGGTTTTGGAGATGGGAAAATCATCAACTCAGAGTTTTTAAAGCATTAACTTGTTTCTTCTACTAACTATTGAACTCAGATTCATAATCAAAGTGGTAACATATCAACTCTAGTTTGCAAAATTTACAAAAAAATAAAGGAACAATGGCACAGAAAAAAATAAAAGAGGCTCAGAGGGTATATATGGATTTTCAAAAATTGATGCCATTTTAAAGAAAAAAAGCTAATTAAAATAAAAATATGAGATATGAAGGATCTTATGCATCTTAATTCCTTTCAAAATATTTGTTTTCATGAGTTCTTGTAGATTACTATCCTGTAAGAGATACTAATGAGAACTATTGATTGAGAGAACTTCAAATAAATCCACTTCTAGTATTTAGATAAAATCAAACGTGATTCATGATAGATGGGTAAGAGTAGGGTGGATAGATAGAAAACAGTAGGACCAGAATATTCAGGAAATATCTTCCAGCAACTGTTTAAAAGTAAAAACATATACTGATGTAAAAAGCTGCATGATATTATTTTGTTGAAACTATATTAGACTGAGATTAAGAATTATCCCCTATGAATTCATATAATAGATTGTAAATATCAGAGCATATCATAATTTTTCTTAGAATCTTGGCTTGAGTGGTCCATTGACACAATGTATTATTTTTGAAAAGAAAGTGAAAATATTAGTCACTCAGTGGTGTTTGATTCTTTGTGGCCCCCATGGACTGTAGCCTGCCAGGCTCCTCTATCCATGGAATTCTCCAGGCAAGAATATTGGAGTATGTTGCCATGCCCTTCTCCAGGGGGTCTTCCAACCCAGGAATTGAACCTGGGTCTTCTGCCTTGAAGCTAGATTCTTTACCGTATGATTTTAAATGTTTTCAACACATTTCATTTCTATGCATTTGATTCCCTCTAGTTCACATTTTCATTTTTTAAATTATTTTAAAGTGATAAAAATATATNTTTCATGAGTTCTTGTAGATTACTATCCTGTAAGAGATACTAATGAGAACTATTGATTGAGAGAACTTCAAATAAATCCACTTCTAGTATTTAGATAAAATCAAACGTGATTCATGATAGATGGGTAAGAGTAGGGTGGATAGATAGAAAACAGTAGGACCAGAATATTCAGGAAATATCTTCCAGCAACTGTTTAAAAGTAAAAACATATACTGATGTAAAAAGCTGCATGATATTATTTTGTTGAAACTATATTAGACTGAGATTAAGAATTATCCCCTATGAATTCATATAATAGATTGTAAATATCAGAGCATATCATAATTTTTCTTAGAATCTTGGCTTGAGTGGTCCATTGACACAATGTATTATTTTTGAAAAGAAAGTGAAAATATTAGTCACTCAGTGGTGTTTGATTCTTTGTGGCCCCCATGGACTGTAGCCTGCCAGGCTCCTCTATCCATGGAATTCTCCAGGCAAGAATATTGGAGTATGTTGCCATGCCCTTCTCCAGGGGGTCTTCCAACCCAGGAATTGAACCTGGGTCTTCTGCCTTGAAGCTAGATTCTTTACCGTATGATTTTAAATGTTTTCAACACATTTCATTTCTATGCATTTGATTCCCTCTAGTTCACATTTTCATTTTTTAAATTATTTTAAAGTGATAAAAATATATAGCACAATTGCTGACAAAATATAGGAAGATGACTCAGACATATTTCACCACCTGATACATTTTTTTATGTGTGAGGACTAAATAAGATAGGCCACTTAATCAAATTATCAAGTTACATGGTAAGAACTCAGTCAAGCAGAGCTTTGCTGCTGCTACTGCTTAACAATGTCTGTTTAGTTTATGGATCTCTGATTAAAATTTCTTTCTATCCATTGATTATATGTACATTTTCTTAAGTCTATGTTTGTGGAATGATTTGGTATATAAGGAATAAATTATGAACAAAGTGATAGATACAGCGCCTGAAATTTGCCACCAGAATTTTGATAATTTAGTTTGTGTGCTTAGTTACTCAGTCATGTCTGATTCTTTGCGACCCCACAGTCTGTAGCCTGCCTGGCTCCTCTGTCCATGTGGACTCTCCAGGCAAAAATACTGGAGTGGGTTGTCATGCCCTCTTCCAGGGGATCTTCCCAACCAAGGGATCAAACCCAAGTCTCCTGCAGTAGAGGCAGATTCTGTACCATTTAAGCCACCAGGGAAGTAACTGTTTTGGAAAAGGAATATTTTTATTTAAATGTTGGCATAAGTAATACTTTATCAAATATTGATTTGGATGAGAGAACGGAGTCCAAGATTTTACATTTCTTGAAGGGCTGGCAGCTAAAGGGAGTCACTGAAAGGCATAGACTTGTAAAATCTTTTTCAAATCTTTAACTTTGATTATTTTCCTTCTGTGAGTCTTGTTGGGAGACTCCCTTGGCAAAAGCTTATTGTAAATGAAAATACTTAGAAATGTAAAAAGTGTATCAAGCTTTCAGTGTATTAAAGTTGAAGAGCTGACAGATTTTGTTATGCTACACAAATAGGAAAACTGGTAGGGAACAGAAAAGCATGAAAGTGAAGGAAGAGAATACAGAATCTTTAAAAATTAACAACAGAAAAAGGGAGAAAGAAGGAAAAGGCACAAAGGCCGTCATCTTTCTTTAGGATGTTAAGAAAATACCACCAGTGATTGAGTGGAAAGAATATTTCCCCAAATCTTTTTTTAATCTGCTGGAAAGATAAATAATAGATAGTACATATTTCAAATTTGTTTTGTAATCTCAAGTTTTATGGTAAGAAAAGCATATTAAAAACTGATATGTCTGTACTGCAATATAAGGATAGATAAAGTGATGAGAAAGTGAAGTCAAAAAGTGATGAGAAGTGGGTCCAATTACTTTTCAAGGGAGAAAATGTAGATATATGACATTTCTTTTTTCTAAATGATATAACTTATACTCTCTGTAAAACTTTGCTTCTGTATTTTGATGTTTGCTGCTGCAACAATCAACTGAAAAGTATCATCATCAGGATTATGATACATAATAAACACTGAGCAGTTACTATGGGCCAGGAACTCTCTTCATGTTAGTTTATTTTTTGGCCACATCCCACACATGGCATGTGGGATCTTCGTTCCATGACCAGGCATGGAAGCCACACCCTGCCTTGGGAGGGCAGAGTCTTAACCACTGGATGACCACGAAAGTCCCCATATTTAGTTTCTCCAACAGGCATCGGTAGGTTCTATGATTCCTCCACCTCCCCTCCATTTTTCAACAGATAATCTAAAGAAATAAATAAGAACAGTAAGTTTAAATAACTTCCTTAGATCAGATATCATAAAGTGTCTGAGGAATAATTCAAGCTCAGAAATCAAGAGAGATAGTGAAAAGGTGGAATGAAGAAGAGAAAGGGAGGATGAAGAGAGAGGAATGAAGACTGAGGGATGCGAGAAAGGTATTCAGACAAATTGAGATACAAAAACATAGAAATGAGAACAAAAGGAAAAAAGAGAATGTTATTGAACATTTATATAAAATGTAATTTATATAAAAACCCATGCAGTAAATGTAATAAATGTGTAGTATTTGAGAGCAAGGATAAAATAATCCCATAATACTTAGCAAAGATATTTTGAGTAGAAGTTGTTCAGTATTTATTTATTTACTATTTATAATCTAAAGTTCTAAACAGATATAAAATATGAACAAGTTGGGGAAGAAAAATAGAGAAAATGAATTATGAGTATGAATGATTGAAACAGATTACTAAATTTTGTAGTTTTTTAAATGTAGGAGGGAAAAATCTCACCCTTGAGCCCTTGAGTAGAAAGTAATCAAATAATTTATACTGCCCTTCTCCCTGTCTCTGTGCAGGTCTTTGAGCAACTACTTATGAACCATTGCCTAAAAAGCATGAAGCTATGTTCATAATTTGTAATGACAGCCATAGTGATTTCATCCTCCTGGGCTTCTCTGACAAGCCATATTTGGAGAAGACACTTTTCTGGGTGATTCTGATCTTTTATTGCTTGACTATTACAGGAAATTTGGTCATAATTCTTATCTCCTTGACGGATCCAAAACTCCACAGCCCAATGTATTACTTTCTTTCCAACCTGTCTCTGCTAGATCTCTGTTTTACCAGCAGCTGTGTTCCACAAATGTTGGTTAATTTCTGGGGTCCAGAGAAGACCATCAGCTACACTGGCTGTGCCATTCAACTCTATGTCNAACTGGAGCCTATTATACAGAGTGAAGTAAGCCAGAAAGAAAAACACCAATACAGTATACTAACACCTATGTATGGAATTTAGAAAGATGGTAACGATGACCCTGTATGTGAGACAGCAAAACAGACACAGAGATAAAGAACAGACGTTTGGACTCTGTGGGAGGAGGCGAGGATGGGATGATTTGAGAGAACAGCACTGAAACATGTATATCATCATATGCGAAACATACCACCAGTCCAGGTTCGATGCATGAGACAGGGCGCTCAGGGCTGGTGCACTGGGATGACCCTGAGGGATGCGGTGGGGACAGAGGTGGGCGGCGTTTCAGGATGGGGGACACATGTACACCCACGGCTGATTCCTGTCAGTGTATGGCAAAAACAACTACAATACTGTAAAGAAATTAGCCTCCAATTAAAATAAATAAATTAATTTTAAAATAAATAAAATCTATTGGAAAACGTGAAAAAAATTGTATAACTATTCAAACAGCTAATCTGAATTCAGTCTATCNACGGCTGATTCCTGTCAGTGTATGGCAAAAACAACTACAATACTGTAAAGAAATTAGCCTCCAATTAAAATAAATAAATTAATTTTAAAATAAATAAAATCTATTGGAAAACGTGAAAAAAATTGTATAACTATTCAAACAGCTAATCTGAATTCAGTCTATCTGAATAATTAGGCATTTAAAAAATGGAACTCTGTCACGAGAATTACACATAATTGGAATTATATAGTAATGAAAAATAATTTAATGAATAAAACTGTAACTTAACAATCACATCCATAAACTAATTTAGCAAGGTTGGGGGGGGGCTCTAAAAGATTAGTAAATTTGTGAGTGTTATGAAATAATAATGCCCAGGAACCCCGAGCTGCAGGAGAGGCAAGAGGTAAGATCAGGACTGAACACGAACCATCTAGGCTCTGTGCATCTCCCAAGAGTTTGACTACCACAGCTTCGTAGTTGGGTATATTTGAACATTCTGTGACCTAATTAAATTATAAAGATTCTTTTCAGTATGTGCCTGTAAGATGTTTGTATCTTCAGAGGAAAAAAAAAGAATCTACTTCAATATGCAAATACTGTTGAGGGTATTACATAATTCCTGGTATATCACACAACTTTAGGAATCAAATGGCAAAATAATTCTGCGATCTTTCTCTTTGGAAAGCGTTTGGTTGTGGTTCAGTCCCTAAGTCGTGTCCAACTCTGCAACCCCATGCAACTCTGCAGTTTGCCAGGCTCCTTTGTCCTCCACTTTTCCCCAGAGTTTGCTCAGATTCATCCCTATTGAGTCAGTGATGCTATCCAACCATCTCATCCTCTGAAAATATAGTCATTGCTTTTATTAACACATAATTCAACTAGTCAAATTTAGCCTATTAATAGCACCTATCATATGATTTCACCTCATTTGCAAATGAAAACTCCATCTGGTGGTGGTCTACTAACCTGGTTAGAATTTGACATGGTTATTCAAACTACATAAACATCAGTCTCTGTATACATATTCCCTGTGTGTATTTAATGTGTAGATTAATATAAAAGATTTTAGTGTGTAAGATTAATGTAAAAGATTTTGATCTTTTTAAAAAATTCTAAAACTATCAAACTTTGAAATTTCATATACTGAAAAGCCCGATGCATTAAAAAAAAGGTTTTTGTTTCTTTTTGGGTAATAATTGAAGTTCATCCCACTATCATGCTTAAAAGTATTTTGAGGGAATAAAAATCATACTTGGGGGATAATTCCCATTGCTCTAGAAAAACAAAGCACCTGGCAAAGGGTTAGTCACTCAGCTGTGTCGCACTCTAGAGATCCTACAGGCTGCAGCTCTCCAGGCTCCTCCTCATTCCCTAGGCAAGAATACTAGCGTGGGTTTCCATGCCCTCCTCCAGGGGAACTTCCCAACTTAGGGACTGAACCCAGGTCTCCTGCACTGCAGGCAGATTCTTTACCATCTGAGCCACCAGGAAATAACATTTGCTCTTTTATCCTGAAACAACAGCGACAAACGTACGATAGAGAGTCGAAATCAAGTTGACAAAGAAGAAAACAAAAGACTGAAAAGTAAGTAACTCAGAAAATGGAAATGAAATTTTAAAAACTGCAAATAAATTATTTAGTTACCTAAATGATAAATTGGTTGATTCATTAATGCCCTGTCTTAGTTCAGGTAGGTATCATTTCCCTTAGAAATTCAAGTTAGGTGCAATTAAAATTTAACACAGTGTATTAAGCCAAGTGTATCTCTAACCCCAATGCCTCTGTGTCTCTGCAGAAGACTAGCTTTGGCCTCTCATTTTACTTTACAAGAAGCCTAGGGATTTAGTACCAGAACTATTATATAAGTACTTAATTTCAGAGCGGCAAGTTACTCTTCTGAAATTTTATTTTGAGTGGGAGAAAATGTTTTCTATAATTTATATCCCTTTACAGGGAGTAAAATGAAGCAATATTTCTCTGCAGATGAGAAGGAGTCCATCCTGAGTCTCTGGCATTGCGTGCGATTGCTTCACCACTGAGCCCCCAGGGAAGCCCCCTGCACGTACACTGTGACAAAAATGAAACAGTATTTCTCCCCAATGAGAAGGGAGTCGGTTATCATTTAAATACGTGAAACCAAGCGAGGCATATTTTTAAAAAAAATCAGACACAGATTATAAAAGGCACTTTGTCAACAAACTTACAGCTTGGTGCTTATAGCTTATAGCTATGTAAGCTTATAGCTTGACTTTCCAATTAACTTTCCCTTCTTTGAGGGTCAGCGTTAAAATCAACCCAGCTCAATCAGAGTGGTGAAAGGGAAGGTTAAGAGAGACCCATCTTTATCTGTATGATACGAACAAGAAAATCAAATAACTTAGCAAATAATTTAATATGGTGGCGGCGGTGGTGGTTTATTTGCCAAGTTGTGTCGACTCTTTGCGACCCCATCGACTGTAGCCAGCCAGCCTCCTCTGTCCATGGGATTTCCCAGGCAAGAATACTGGAGTGGGCTGCTATTTCCTCTCCAAATTTCATATGGAAAATATGTTAATTTTGCTTTCAAAGTCTGACGGAACAGGTAGCATCTTTCCCAGTTAAGCCATCTTTAAGAGGAGGAGTGGAAGCCCAGGTCTGGCTCTCGGTCCTGTGCCTGGCTGTGCGGCTTCAGCAGCAAAGTGGTCCCAGGAAGTCTGCTTCCCCATCTGCAGAAAGCAGATGATAATATCCATAGCTCTCTTCCAGGGTCATAGAAATTAAATGATATAATCAAAGTAATGTGGTGAGCAGAGTTCTGGCACATATTAAGGGGTAATTAAATGTTGGTGTATTTCTGTCATTATTATTTTGAAAAACTCTAAAGTTAACAAGAATACCATTTTTCCCCCATGTGCAGTTGATATAAAGAGTATCTCCCCTTCCCTTGCTTTCTTTTCTAAGTAAGGAATTCCTTTATTTAACTCTGTGAGGAGGAGAGGTAAAGCCAATGTTTTTAAGTTCTTGGAAATTAACTGCACTACAAGTATCTTAAAATAACAGGTTTTCACGCTACTTGGAGGACAAGATACTGTTTTCTTCAATAACTTGCAAATTGTACATGCTGATTGTTAGAAAATAATGTCAAAGGAGCAAATTACACATTTTAACACTCTAGTCCCATTTATAGAAAATGGTATTTCATACTGTACTGCAAAATTTTGTTCTCACTCATTAATGATATTTAGGTTAAACAGAAAGGACTTTTCTTAGTTGAATCTAGATACAGAATTAGAAAGAAATAAAACCTCTTGGAATATGAATAGTCCACTAGCTCACAATTAATTTTCAACAGAATTAATTTTTAACTTTGAAACNTTTAGGTTAAACAGAAAGGACTTTTCTTAGTTGAATCTAGATACAGAATTAGAATGAAATAAAACCTCTTGGAATATGAATAGTCCACTAGCTCACAATTAATTTTCAACAGAATGAATTTTTAACTTTGAAACAGAGAACAATCTTTAACTTTGAAATAGAGAACAGCTTTCACCTTAAATGATACAAAATCACATTCTTTATTAAACACTATTGAACATGAAGTATGTCTTTATTCTATCTTCTCAGTGCAAACTGGCTTGGGAAATCTGGTATTGAGGAGGATGGGTAAATAACAATTCAAAGATGGGTCTCTACGCTCAAGCCAGGTTTTCTTCAAAATAACAGCAATGTAATCTCTAGATTATTGACAAAATAAAGTATCTAAAGGCAACATTTATAGACAAAACCTCCTTGGTTGGCTCTCTGTAAGTCAAGTCGATCACTTCTGACCCGAGAGTGAAATGACTGTGTCCACGATACTTCTGCGTTTGTGAGCTCTCTGCTGTCTCCTAACCGGGCTTTCACTCTGCTGTTGCGCTGCTTGGGAAGTCTCTGCATGTGCCCTCATCGTCTTGGGCTTCCCTGGTGACTCAGACAGTAGAGGATCCGCCTGCAATGCAGGAGACCTGAGTTCAGTCCCTGGGCTGGGAAGATCCCCTGGAGATGGGAATGGCGACCCACTCCGGTATTCCTGCCTGGAGAATCCCACAGACAGAGACTGATGGGCTACAGTCCGCAGGACTGCAGAGAGTCAGAGGTGACTAACGCTTTCACTGTCACTTTTCAATGTCTTAGCTTATTGTGGCTGCTAGAGCAAAGTGCCACAGTCTGGCGGGTTTATACACAGAAGATGATTATCCTCACTCTGGAGGATACAGGTCTGAGACAGGGCGCCGGGACGGACAGGTTCCGATGAGTGCTCCCTGCCTGTTGGTAGAAGGTGAACTCACAAGGTTGTGCTCACACGCTGCAGGGACGAGGGATCTCTTAGAGGTCCCTTTTACTAGGGCACCAACCCCACTCACCAGGGCTCCACCCTCACGACCTAATCACCTCCCAAAGGCCCCACCTCCTAACACACGCATCTCCAACATGGGGAACACAGATATTCACTCTGCATTTTATCTTGATCGCTGGCTATAGATCACTGGAGAAGGGGACAACAGAGGACAAGGTGGTCGGATGGCATCACCAACTCAGTGGCACGAGTTTGGGCAAGCTCCAGGAGAGGTGAAGGACAGGGAAGCCCGGTGTGCTGCAGTCCACGGGCTCGCAGAGTCAGACACGACTGAGTGACCGAACAACAGCTGGGGAGATTTTCCTGAATCCCCAGCTCTAACTGGATTTGAGGTAAGTGCTCCAACCCTCACCCTACTCACATCATAGTGGCTAAGTGCATGACCCTTGACAATCACGTGAATCCTATGCAAAGGGAAAAAGGGCTTGCTGACCCAAAGTTTTACTATTCCAGTGAAATTCCAAATATGGCCACACATTCTTCACTGGCCATTGACATATCAGAGACGTTCAGTCCAAGGGCTGTCACTCGTACCCCAGAGAACACTGAAGCTTCTGTGCAGTTTAGAGGCCAAGAGGAGGTAATATAAGATGATGGATATTCCAGGGAAGGGATAAGAGCTAAGTTATCTTTTAGGTAAAAGGGACACATTAAAAAGAGCTTCAGACAGGCTCTTCAGGTCACAGCTGGTGTACAGACCAAACAATGACATATTTTCTGAATCTGGAAAGACCGTAGTTCATGTATTAGACCCTCTCCTCCCCCAGAATATGTACAACCACAGCAAAGTCAGCTGCTTTAAAATAAAGAGGACACTGATGAATAGAGAATCTCTCCNGTTTGGGGCATAGACTTGGATTAAGAGATATGTGATGCATTTAGTAGCTTTTGGAGATAAGAAAACTGGGATCTAGAAAATATTGCTAATATGCCAATAATCTCTTGGGGCAGATAGGGAAGACACTAAGAAAATAGAGAACAAAAGGTAGTAGCATAGAAATACAAAAGGAGAAGCAGACTAAGAAAGAGGAGGAGTAGGATGAGAAGACTGTGGGAGAAGTAAAAAAAAAAAAAGAAAATACAGGAGAAAATTATCAAGAAAGAAGCAGCAACTTACAATAGACTACCAATAAAAAAGAGAGAAATGAAAAGAAAGTGATGAAGAAAGAAGCATTAACTTAGTGAGAAAGAAAAGTAAGAGCATCAGTCACTCAATTGTATCCAGCTCTTTGCTGACTGCATGGATTGTAGCCTGCCAGGCTTCTCTGTCCATGGGATTCTCCAGGCAAGAATGCTGGAGTGGTTTGCGTTCCCTTCTCCAGGGGATCTTCCTGACCCCTGGATCGAACCTGGGTCTCCTGCCTTGTAGGCAGAATCTTTACTGTCTGAGCCACAGTGAAGCCAACCATATATCAAGTAGATTTATTAATGTAATAAAAATGGGCTGAATTATTTAAAAGATACTCATTAAATGAAAATAAGGAACTAGCAATAAAGAAGGATGAAAAATATATAATGGCAAAAACAATATGAAATCTATGATGGTTATACTGTTATATAAAATGATTGAGAGTCTTAAAGCATGGGAAGGCAGTTTATTTTATGTAAGTAAGGATAAATCCACAAAGAGAACATAGTCTTTGAAAATATTAAATGTTTTAATATTTGAAATGTTTAATGTTTGAAAACATTAAAAATATCTAGGGACAATATGTGAATAAACTGATTAAAGTTTATTAATCAGACTTTAATATTACATCTCTCCTTCAGTTTTAAAGATATAACTGATATATAGCACTGTATAAGTTTAAGGTATATGGCACAATGATTTGACTTACATACACCATGAAATTATTTCCATAGTAAGCTTGGTGGACATCCATCATCTCTTACATACTCAAAAAGAAAAAAATCTTTTTCCTTGTGGTAAGAGTTCTCAGGATTTATTCTCTTAAACACTTGCCTATATAAGATAGAACAGTGTTAATAACATTTGTTATGTTTTCTGTTACATTCCTATCTACGATTTATGTAGTTGGCTTCTCTGGTGGCTCAGAGGTAAAGAATCTGCCTGTAATGCAGGAGACACAGGTTCAATCCCTGGGTTGGGAAGATTCCCCTGGAGAATGAAAAGGTAACCCACTCTCAGAATTCTTGTCTAGAGAATTTCATGGACAGAGAAGCCTGGCAGACCTCAGTCCATGGGGTTACAAAGAGTAGGACATGACTGAGCAACTAAAACACACTATTTTTCTGGATATTTGTGGTTAACAGAGGCAGGGGGTAACCAGAAGGGGAACTATCTTCATCCAGTTACCCCCTGCCCCTGTTAACCACAAATCTGAGCTCTATGCTGTGAGTTTCAGTTTGAAGTATAATTGACTTCCAACACTATGTTAGTTCCTGGTATGTGTGTTAGTCGTTATGTCACACTCTTTGCAACCCATTGACTGTAGCCCAAGCTTCTCTGTCCATGGGATTATCCAGGCAAGAATACTGGAACGGGTTGCCTTTCCTTTCTCCAGGGAATTCCTGGTATACAACATAGTATTCAGTATTTCTATAGATTGCAAAATGATCACCAAGGTAAATCTAGTTACCACCTGTCACCATACAAAGATATTATATTTTTACTGACTATATTACCCACACTGTACATTTCCTCCCTGTGACTCACTTATTTTGTATCTGAAAGTTTGTAACTCTTAATCTCCCTCACCTAATTCTCTCATCCACCCATCCCACTCCTTACTGGCAACTACCTGTTTGTTCTCTATATCTCTTAAATATGACATTTTTATTTCTGTTCATTTGTTTTGTATTTTAGATTCCATATATAAGTAAAATCATATGGTATTTGTCTTTCTCTCTATCACTTATTCTACCATGATACCCTTTAGATTCATACATGGGATTGCAATTGGCAAGATTTCATTCTTTTCTATGGCTGAATAATATCCTATTGCATGTGTATATACACATATATAAATAATATCTTTTTATCCAATCATATATTGATGAGCCACTTAACGTTGTTTTCAAATTCTGGCTGTCATAAATAATGCTGTAATGAACATAGGAGTGGATATGCTTTTTTAATTGGTATTTTCATTCTCTTCAGATACATACCCAGGAGTGGATTTGTTGGATAATATAGTTCTGTTTTTAATTATTTTGAGGAAACTCTATACATTTTCCATAGTGGCTACATCAGTTTATATTACCACCAATAGTAATTGGTGGTAATATAGTGTATGAATGTTCCTTTTTTCCACATTCTCCCCAACACTTTTTATTTGTTCTTTGTTGATAACAGCCACTCTGACAGGTGTGATATGACATCTCACTGCGGTTTTGACTTGCATTTCCCTGCTGATTAGCAATGTTGAGCATCTTCTCATGTATCTGTGGGCCATCTGTATGTGTCTTTGGGAAAATATCTTTTTAAGTCCTCTGCCCATTTTCTAATCAGGTTGTTTATTTTTGTTTCTGTTTTTTCTACATCAAGAAATAGAATTGTTTGATATTTGGGGTATTAATCTATTGTCAGATTTATCATTTGCAACTATCTTCCATTCAGTAGGCAGTGTTTCCTTTTGTTAATAATACCTTTTTCTGTGCAAAAAATTTCTAGTCTGATGTAGTCCTTTTTTTTTTTTTTTGCTTTTGTTTCTCTTACCTGAAGAGACAAGCTAAAAAACAAACAAACAAAAAAAAACCTGCTAAGACCTGTTGTCAAAGATCATATTGCCTATGCTTACTTCTCAGAGTTTTATGGTTTCAGGTCTTACACTAAAGTCTTTAATCCATTTGAGTTAACTTCTCTGTAGGTATGATTAAGTAGTCCAGTTTGATTCCTTTGCATGTAGCTGTTTAGTTTTCCCAGCACCACTTACTGTAGAGATTGTCTTTTCCCTCTTGCATAGTCCTGCCTTCTTTGTCATAGATTAATTGGCCATTCAAGTGTAGGTTTATTTCTGGACTCTCTATTCTAGTCCATTGATCTATGTGTATGGTAGAGATTTTAATATAACATTTTAAGCAATATAATGAAAAAAGTGAATTGAAGATTTAAACTATAGCATTGTTATTCATAGTTTAAAATATGTAACAGAAAATTTATCCTTAAAAATTGTTTTAATCATCCATAGGAACTTTGTTTGGAGAAGGAAATGGCAACTAACTCCAGTGTTCTTGCCTGAAGAATCCCAGGGACAAAGAGCCTGGTGGGCTGCTGTCTATGGGATCTCACAGAGTTGGATACGATTGAAGCAACTTAGCAGCAGTAGGAACTTTGTTGATAATAGCATATAGCATATATTAGGAGAAAAATTGAAGTTCAATAATAGAGGAAAATTTATAGATATTACAGAGAAACATACTAGATTAATAGCTTCCTGATGATCTAACAACATGGAAACAATTCTCATTTTATTTTAAGAAGAAATATCTGGTTACTGTTTGACATCCCATTCTGGGATATTAATATTTTATAAAGTGATTGAATTATACAAGTAACTCTAGAATTATTTTTTTCTATTTCCTTATATTTTTCAAATGACCTACAATACACTACTTTGGTAATCAGATAAAGGCCAAAAATGTAATTTTAGAAACCAATCTTATTTTTCTAATAAAATGTCAACTGCATATTTTGATGTATGATTTAGATTCTGTTTAGAGCTTTTTGTTGAAATTTTAGTTATGTAGGAATAAGATACAAAGAATTTAATGAAGTTGTACTTTTTTCATCTTGATCAATGGTCTCTATCAAATGAGAAAATTCATTCAAGTGAAATATCATCCCCCTACCCCCATTACATATACACAAACACACCACCATGCATATCACATTTCGGTCTGGTATTTTTGCTTTGAGTCCATATTAAAAATATTATTTTTCTTGTTGCATTGGTTGGTGTGAAATAACCTTTAAAATGTATATTTCCAAACACTGTTTGGCTTTTTAAGGAACTACCTATTATTTTGAGAATGGGACTCCTGCTGCTGCCAGTTTGAGTCGCTATGAAGATCAAAGATGAGAAGTAAAATTACAGCTCTTAAATATGTTTTTTGAAAAGAAGATGTCAACTTTTTGACATTAGGCTCTGCAATCAATCCTTATCATTCTTCCATTCTCAGGAATGAGTGGGGCAAAGACCATTTCAAAACTAAATTATTGCCTTACCATCAGATAGTAGTTTAAAAGTTCCTTGTACACCAGATTTTTGTTTCTTTTCATATATCTTGGACATTGAAAGAGAGTTGATATAAAATTTCTTAATGTTTTCATAGATGGATTTAGTCTCTTCCCTTATCTTTTAGAATGCTCTTAGTAAAGATTCTTTAAAAAAATTTTTTTTTATTTTACTTTTATTTGGAGGATAATTACGATATTGTGATGGCTTCAAGCATACATCAACATGAACCAGCCATAGGTATACACAAGTACCACCTGCTCCTAAACTGCCCTCCCATTACCCTTACCGTCTCCTCTAGGTCATCACAGAGCACCAGCTTTGGGTTACCTGCATCATGACCTGAGAGAGTAGTATTGAAACATATACATTACCACATGTAAAGTAGATAGTCAGTGTAAATTTGCTGTATAAAGATTCTTGATTATCTCCTTTTATCATTTCAACTTCCCCACAATCAGGTAACCATTTCTCTTGTATATGACCATATTAATAATTGATCTCCCAGAGAATCATGCATTAGTACCATAGAGATATGGACTAAATATTCCGAACAAAAATAGAACACTTTTTTTTGCTTTCATTAGAGATTTTTTCATATCAAGAGAGTCATCACAATACATAAAATATTCTAAAAATAATATATGTATGTACTGTAGTTACTTAAATTATCAAAAATTAAATCAGTGGAAACTTATGGTGCTAACCTAGATATATTTTTGACTGACTTGGTAAACAAGATGGCCAATGTGAAAATTAAATGGTAATTAACAGCAACAAAGATTTTAATATCGTCAAAATACATTCTGAGTTTCTAGAATGATTAAGCACTCATTATCAGACAGATGGATGAAGTCAGTGGGGGAGGCCTTTTAATGAGATGGTTAATCTGTGCTTGATGGTCAAATATGTAGTAAAGACCTTTTGAGAAATATATGTAATTTCAGAAATCACACCATCTCCTGGAAAAAGTATACAGATGTAACAGAATCAAATCGGTAGCAGATGAAATTGAGGGAAATAGCAGACTGCATCAAAGTAGTCACACACCTTGAACCAGCTATGGAGCAGTCTTTAACATTTTGAATCTTTATTTTATACACACACATATATTCAGTGGGTGGTAAAAAAAAAAAAAGAATACATCAAAAAAAAGGGTCAACAGTATTTGAGATATTCTTTTTTAAGGTAAGTTAGTAATAAGAGTGGAAAGTGCTTTTAAAGATTGGCTTATGGCTTTCCAGTACAGAATTTGTCAGAGAAATATTGGCCAATTTTATTTTTCTTCATGGAGAAAAAAATATATATAAAGCAAGGCGAAAAAACTGGATAAAGTGAAATATTTTGTTCTTTAATGATAGTTATAAATTGGGCATAATGGCACCCCACTCAGTACTCGTGCCTGGAAAATCCCATGGACGGAGGAGCCTGGAAGGCTGCAGTCCATGGGGTCGCTAAAGCGGACACGACTGAGCAACTTCACTTTCACTTTTCACTTTTATGCATTGGAGAAGGAAATGGCAACTCATTCCAGTGTTCTTGCCTGGAGAATCCTATGCATGGAGGAGCCTAGTGGGCTGCCATCTATGGGGCCACACAGAGTCGGACGCGACTGAAGCGACTTAGCAGCAGCAGCAGCAACAGACTTTTTTTCAAAGCTGTAGTTTTGTTAGTCACTCAGTCATGTCTGACTCTTTGCAGCCTCGTGGATTGTGACCTACAGGCTTCCCTGTCCTTGGGATTTTCTAGGCAGTAATAGTGGAAGTGGATAGCTATTCCCTTCTCCAGGGCATCTTTCTGACTCATGGANAGCAGCAACAGACTTTTTTTCAAAGCTGTAGTTTTGTTAGTCACTCAGTCATGTCTGACTCTTTGCAGCCTCGTGGATTGTGACCTACAGGCTTCCCTGTCCTTGGGATTTTCTAGGCAGTAATAGTGGAAGTGGATAGCTATTCCCTTCTCCAGGGCATCTTTCTGACTCATGGATTGAACCTGGGTCTCTTGCATTGCAGGCAGATTCTTTACTGTCTGACCCACCAGGGAAGCAAACTGGCAAGTTTAAATCAACAGGAACATATCAAATATTTATTGACTCTTTATAGTGTACATGTCAAAATTCAATTAAAATCAAATTTGAATGTTAGATTGAGTGAACTCAGTGTAGGTGGACTAAAGCTACTTCTATTTTCTGTGTAATGATTATTGTCAAATTAATGGTCACATTAAAAAATTATATTATTTTTCATCTATTGTAAATTATTTCTGTTTAAGGGGACTGATCAAGAGCGCCTACAACACAATAAAAAATATTACAACAAGCTGATAGGAAAAAATAAGCACTGAAATACATGCATAGGCAATCCACAGAAAAATAAATAGGAAAGTTCAATTAAGGGAAAATATTGTGACAGAAATGTATATTAGGACATAAAAGGACATCAATTTCAGTTAATTAAGTGGGATTAAAAATTATTAAAAAAATCAAATATATCTTCTCTAACCTTATCTAAAAAAATACATTCTACTTTCCTTAACTAGTTTTTATATAAAACTGTTTACTTTTACCCTTATTATTTCTAAGTAGTTTCCATTGATTAGAATTTTAACCCTTAAAATTCTTAATTACTAATGAAAACGATAAAGTAAACAGTTGTGTTGCAGGAAAGGGGACCCCCTTTCAGGGCCCTGAACTGGGATCTTGTCTAACACTTGGAAAAGAATTGTCCGAGGAGACACGTGCTGACAATGCAAGAGATTTTATTGGGAAGGGCACCCGGGTGGAGAGCAGTAGGGTAAGGGAACCCAGGAGAAGAGCTTGCAGTCTCGGGTTTTATGGTGATGAGATTAGTTTCTGGGTGGTCTTTGGCCAATCATTCTAATTCAGAGTGTTTTCTGGCAGTGCACGCATTGCTCAGCCAAGATGGATGCTAGAGAGAAGGATTCTGGGAGGTGGTTGGACCTGTGGTGGCTCCTTTTGACCTTTCCCAAACTCTTCCGGTTGGTGGAGGAGTATTAGTTCCATGTTCCTTACCAGGACCTCCTGTCATAAAACAGCTTATGGAAATGGTTACTATGGTGCCTGGCCAGGGTGGAAGGTTTCAATCAGTGTGCTTCCCCTAACAGTTGTAGACTGTCTTTGATACTAACTCTCTGTGGATTCACAAATGTATAAATACATCTTATAGTTTCTTGAAGTGTATGTCCTTCCTTACAGTAAATTTTTCAATGTGGCACAAGATATGTTTACTAATAAATCTAATATCTTTTATTCTTCTGTAAAAGGAAGCCAAAAGTGGTTAGAAGTTATGGTCAGTAATGAATGAGGATTGTCTTATTTCATAACGATCTAGATATTCAATGAATATCATTTATCCTATCTCAATGTAACTGAAGCTGAGTTCCTCTGCCAAGTTTATGATTACCCTCTTTATCCGAAATGTTACTGTATTCCTTTTCTTGTCTAATACTTATTCCCTTCAAGATTGAGAAAAAGCAAAGAAAAGAGGGAACTGAAACCAAGCTGTGGTGCTGAACCAAACTGTGGTGCTGTGTCCACTAGGCCATGCAGTAAAGCCAGTCTACTAACACCAGGTTATGGTGGAAGAAAGTACAGTGTTTATTGTATGGTGCCAGACACTTGATTTCTGGTAGGTTAGGGCTCAAAAAACCCCAAACTCCATGATGGGTTTTAGCAAACCACTTTTAAAGGCCAGGTGAGGGAGGGGAAGGTCACCAGGTATGTGATGAGCTTGGTCACAATGCTCTGATTGGTTGATGTTGAGGTAAGAAGGTGGTTAACATTATCAGTTCTTAGGCACCAGTACGTCTGGGGGCTATCTGCTCATGATCATCAAGTAGATAATTCTTCCAGGAAATGTGCCCAAGATACTATTATTATCTAGGTACTTCAGAGAGGAACTACAGCATAGAATATGGGGGAAGGGGTCTGTCCCAGGAAGACCCTGTGGGGATCTCCCTGAGTAGAGATGCCTTCCCATGCCTGGTATTCTTTGTAGGAAAAAGGCTTCAGCTGCTGCTAGACCTTCCTTGAATGCCAAAGGGCAGATTCAAACAGTTATTAATCAGGGAAGGGAGGGAATGTAGAAACAAAGAAAAAACAATCAAACAATAGAGAAGCATAAAGCAAAGTCTTGGTTCCTCCCAAAGGAGTGCACCTAACACTCTCTTTGAGCTCTTCAGCAGAACTAGGTCCCTCACCCAGATAGAGCGCAGTAATAGGCTGAGCACAGGATTCCTAGAACACCTCCCAACCCTGCACTGTTTTTATTGTTTCCTGACTGCTTCTGCCTTGTCTCTGCATCCTCTCCCTTCTCTGATTAGCAACTGTTTGAATCTGCCCTTTGGAACTCTAGGAAGGCAAAGGAGGCTCAATAAAGCCTATTTCCTATAAACAAGAAACTGGGGACACAGAAAGACTTTCGTACCTGGGAGAACCCCGTAGGAACCTGCTTGGATTTTTAAACTCACTATTCATAGTGGAACAGTTGGATTCAAATTGTGTTTCTGGTAGATGAAGTAAGTTAGGTTCACCTGCTCAGATGGCTTAAGCTTTTTACTAGTATAGAGAAAGCTTTCAAGATTTTTCATTCACATAGTAATCAAGTAACCTCTCCTTTTTTCCCCCTTCTGGTAAGAATTAACTCACTGAAGTTAATTCAAAGAGAATAAGTATTCCTGGCAGAAATGAATGACTGACTCCCTTAGACACAAGAGGTGTCTAGCCAGAGGGTACAAATGATATTACCCTTCCAAGATACAGAGCTACTCCCCAAAAAAGAGCCAAAAGGAAGAAAGACTTAGATAATTTCTCTGAAAGCTGGCAACAGTTAATAGTACCTGATAAAGTTAATTTGTGTATCAGCACCCACAAAATGGAGGCTGCTCCAGCAGCCCAGTCTACATTCCCAATCTAAACTTAAGTCAGCCTACAATTAGGAGAAATACCTGTCAAAGAATCCTAACAATACCAATTACACGTCTAACACAGCCGTAGCTAGTTTACCTTACCCTAGGAAGCAGAAGCTGCTAGCCTGAAATGGTAATTGACCTCCTAGCCAATCAAGCCCAGTTTTGCTGTTGCCTCTTTAAAACTCAGTCTTGCCCCAAATCCCATAGGAACAGCATTCCCCGCTGCTTGTGAGTCATTGCATTTGCCCAGATCAAGAGGATTCCTTTTCTTTGAATAAAAGGCATCAAACTCATTACTATTTTTTTTTAAGGTTTATCATTTGACAAACCCTAGCCGTAGAGAGATGGCAATCCACATTTCTGTTTGGTTACATTTTGGGGCCTCCCAACCTGATAGTTGAACCACCAGTGTGTCAAAGAATCAACAACCTACATGCTGCAGACAGACTGAAAACCAAGTCAAGTTCTCGGGACACAAAATGGGACAAACCAGAAGACAACAGCTGGCACTTGAAGAGAAAAGGATAGATAACCACTAAGGAACAATGTGAAATTTTACCTTCCCTTTTTGACTGCGTACTAGAAAGATCCAGAAGAGTTGACACTGGTAAGAATTTTTACCTTTCACCAGCTTCTGCTAGTAATTTCAGGACCCAAACTGTAAGCCCCATAGTAAGTGGGGTTTATAGTAGAGGATGAAGGCCTGGCAACTACCAGAATTTCCTAGGTTTTCTATCAATTTTAATTTTAGCTTCCTCTGAGCTGTTTCAGGTAAAAACTCATAGCAATTTACTACAGAATCCCTGAGAATGTAATCAACCCTAGGAGGGGCCCTAAATGGTGGTCCTCCCTTGAGGGTAGATAGGGTGTTCAAGTTGGTGTGGAAGAATTTGCACCACCTTTGAGGACATTTTATTCTGATGTCCATTTGCAAGTTTATTGCAAGTGAGATAGCAATTTCTGGCTTAGTATTTTGATGTTGGACTCCTAGGAGGAAGACATTGGGGAGGACTAAGGATTGTTTTAGGTTTATGGACTTGTTGCAGTTGTAGGATCACTAACTTGGACTTTTGTTTATGGTCTTGTCTCTTCAGAGTGAAAAGGTGATTCAGGGAGAGGATTGGTAGATTGTGAGTACTCAGGTAAAGGAGGATAGAGGGGAGCAGTAGGAATCACATCAGTTTCAGTTTTGCTTTGGGTCTCGTGTCTTTACTTTTTCATTAGCCTTTTGCAATGAATCTGTCAGTGAAGTTATTTTGGAACCTTGAAGTTTTTTGGAGTTTTCTGGATAACAATGAAAATAGATATCCCATTCAGTTGTTTGATTTGGGAACCCTTGCTATTAAATGTACTCTTCGAATAATCTTGTCTAATTACTGTGTCCATAAAGGCTATTGTGTTTCTGGATTTTCTAAGTAAGATTTTTTACCATTTTTGTAGGTATCTAAAGCTTCTGGGACCACAGATGTTAGGTGTAAAATAAGCAGCTGTGCCAGAAGGCAATGCACTCAATTCTTTGAAACTTGAGGATTCATTTGTATTGTTAAAGCTTGGATCTCTTGCAGCTAAATTAATAACAAAGAGGGATATGAAGCTGGGTTGGAGATTTGTGGTGTTTTATAGAAAAGGCAACCCATTCTAGTATTCTTGCCTGGAAAATTCCATGGACAGAAGAGCCTGGCGGGCTACAGTTCATAGGTCACAAAGAGTTGGATTTGACTGAGCACACACACACAGTTTACCTCATTGCAAAGAAAATTTCTTGAGGTCAGTGAGCAACTGTCAATTTAACCTGTTTTTTGACCAACTTATCTTAGCACAAGAGTCTTAGTTAGGTGATGAATGCTCAGACTTTGCAGCTTCAGCTTTTGAGATTCTCATTAGTAACAGAGCTATCAATTCTTTTCACAAGAAGGTTTCTTTATGGTGGTGGATGCCCTCGCAACTTTTAATAGTTCGACTAATGCTACCTATATTTTGATGTGCTATTGGTCAAAATGATCAAAATTTCTTTTCCTAATTTATTCCCCCAAGTCCCCTAGTTGTTTATGCTATGAACTTGAGNGTGGATGCCCTCGCAACTTTTAATAGTTCGACTAATGCTACCTATATTTTGATGTGCTATTGGTCAAAATGATCAAAATTTCTTTTCCTAATTTATTCCCCCAAGTCCCCTAGTTGTTTATGCTATGAACTTGAGGCTTTGTGAGTCACTTAAAGACTGGTATCCATTGAAGACTCCCAAGATAACTCTATCATTACTTGTGAACCTTTCCAGGATCTAGAACCTGGGAACTGTACGTAATAAACCCTGAAACATTTCCAGTGCCCCAGTGCCTTTCTAGTATGTGTGTATGTGTGTGTGTGTGAGTGTGTCTATATATATAATATATATTTGGTATATACACATACATGTATCATATCATCTTTATTGATGGACACATGTTGCTTCTGTTTTGGCAATGTAATGTTACTATCAACATTGGGGTACATGTATCTTTTCAAATTAGTGTTTTTATTTTCTTTGGATATATACCTAGTACTGGAATTGCTATATCATATGATAGTTCTATTTTTAGTTTTTTCTTTTAACTCCATACTATTTTCTATAGTGGTGGCACCAATTTAAATTCCTGCCAGCAGTGTATTAGGGTTTTATTTTCTCTGTCCTTGCCAATATTTCTTATATGTAGACTTCTTGATGATAGCCATTCTAATAGGTATGAGGTGATATCTTGTGAATTTGACTTGTATTTCTCCAATGCTTAACATCTTTCAAGTCTGTTGGCTGTCTGTTTCTTTGAAAATATATCTATTCAGATCTTCTACTCATTTTTCAATTGGGTTGTTTGTTTTATTGACTTTGAGTTGTATGAGCTGATTATATGTTTTGGGCATTAACTCCTTATTGGTCATATCATTTGCAAATATACCTTCTGTTAAGTAGATTCTCTTTTCATTTCATACATGGTTTCCTTTGTTGTGCAAAGGTTTTAAAATTTAATTAGGTCTCATTTGTTTATATTTGCTTTTTCTTCCTTTGCCTGAGAGGAGAGATCCAAAAATACATTGCTAACATTTGTGTCAGAGAGTGTACTGCCTGTGCTTTCTTCTAGGGGTTTTGTGTTTTCTGAGCTTATATTTAGGTCTTTAGTGCATTTTGAGTTTATTTCTATATATAGTGTGGGAAAATGTTCTAAATTCATTTTTTAGTGTATCACTCCAATTTTCCCAGCACCACTGATTGTAAAGATTGTTTCTTTCCCATTTACATATTTTGCATCCTTAGCCATTGATTAGTGTACCATAAGTACATGGATTTTTTTCTGGGTTCTGTATTCTTTTCCATTGATCTCTATGTTTATTTTTGTGCCCATATCATATTGTTTTGATTCCTATAGTTTTTAGTATAGTTTGAAGTAAGGGAGCATGATAACTCCAACTTTGTTAATTTTTCTCAAAATTTCTTTGGCAATTCAGAATCTTCCAACACTATGTTAAATAGAAGTGTTCAGAGTGAATATCCTTCTCTTGTTCCTGATCTTGAGGAAAAGATTTTAGCTTTTCATTCTCAAATGTGATGTTAGCCTTGAGTTTGTCATACATAACCTTTATTATGTTGAGATATGTTCCCTCTATACCAACTTTGAAGGGAAAAGTGAAAGTCACTCAGTCGTGTCCGACTCTTTGTGACCCCATGGACTATACAGTCCATGGAATTCTTTAGGCCAGAATAATGGAGTGGGTAGCCTTTTCCTTTTCCAGGGGATCTTCCCAACCCAGGATAGAAGCTAGGTCTCCTGCATTGCAGGCAGATTCTTTACCAGCTAAGCCACAAGGGAAGCCTAAGAATACTGAAGTGGATAGACTATCCCCTTTCCAGTGGATCTTCCAGACCCAGGAATCGAACATTGTCTCCTACATTGCAGGTAGACTCTTTACCAACTGAACTATCAGGGAAGCCCCAATTTAGATGATAGCTTTTTATCATGAATTGATGTTGAATTTTGTCTCTTGCTTTTTCTACATCTATAGAGATGATCAAAGTTAATGTTATCCTTACTTTTTTTCATGTGGTGTAGCACACTGATTGGATTGCAGATAGTGAAATATTTTTCATACCTGGAATAAACCTGGTGCATTATACCTCTTACACACTGTTGAATTCAGTGCATCTATATTCAACAGAGATATTGGTCTATGACTTTCTTTAATTATAATTAAATTTCTATAATTACAAATTCAACTTCACTACTACTGATTGCTATGTTCAGATTGTCTAGTTCTTCCTGACTCAGTCCTGGAAGATTGTAGTTTCTAGAAATTTATTAGGTTGTCCAATTTGTTCATATATTACTGTTCATAGTATTCTCATAATTTTCTGTATCTCTGGGATATTGGTTGTTACTTCTGTTTCTTATTCATTTGAGTCATTAATTTTTTTCTTGATGAGTTTGACTCAAGGCTTATTAACTTGAACTTTTCAAAAAACCAAATCTGAGTTTCATTGCTATTTTCTGTTTCTTTTCAGGTCTCTATTTTATTTATTTCCTTTCTGATCTTTATTATTTTCCATCCTTTACCAACTTTGGGTTTTGTTTTTTTGGATTTTTTTTTCCTCTTATTTCTTAAGGTGTTAGATTAAGTTGTTTAAGATTTTTCATTTTCTTGATTTAGGCCCATATTGCTATAAATTTCCATTTTGCTTTGCATCCCATACATTTTGGAAAACTTTAATTTGTCTAGAGGTATTTTCTAATTTTACTTTTATTTCCTCATTGGCCTTTTGATATTTTAGTAATATAGTTTATTCTCCACATGTTTCTTATTTTTCCCATTTGCTTTGTATAATTGATTTCTATTTTTATACAACTGTAGTCATAAAATAAGGTTGATATAATTTCTATCCTGTTAAATTTATTAAGACTTGTTTTATCACCTTCCCTGCTGGCTCAGACAGTAAAGAATTTTCCTGCATTGCTGGAGACCTGGGTTCAGTCCCTGGGTCAGGAAGATCCCTGGAGAATGAAACGGCAACCCAATCCAGTATTTTTTCCTGGATAATCCCATTGACAGAGGAGCCAGGTGGGCTACAGTCCATGGAGTTACACAGAGTCAGATATGACTGAGTGATTAAACTTAACGTTTATGACCTATCATGTGATCTATCCTGGAGAATGTTCCATGTGCACTTGAAAGGAATATATATATTCTGCTGTTTTGATATGGATTGTCTTGTTAAGTCCAAGTGGTTTAATGTGTCATTTAAAACGGCTGTTTCCTTTTTGATTTCATGTCTGGATGATCTGTCCATTGATGTAAGTGAAGTATTAAAGTCCTTTGTTATCATTGTAATATTATCAATTTCCCCTTTTTGTTTGTTAATATTTGCTTTATATATTCATGTGCTCCTATATTAGGCACATATATGTTGCTGCTGCTGCTACTGCTAAGTCACTTCAGTTGTGTCTANAGTGAAGTATTAAAGTCCTTTGTTATCATTGTAATATTATCAATTTCCCCTTTTTGTTTGTTAATATTTGCTTTATATATTCATGTGCTCCTATATTAGGCACATATATGTTGCTGCTGCTGCTACTGCTAAGTCACTTCAGTTGTGTCTAACTCTGTGTGACACCATAGATGGCAGCCCACCAGGCTCCTCCATCCCTGGGATTCTCCAGGCAAGAACACTGGAGTGGGTTGCCATTTCCTTCTCCAGTGCATGAAAGTGAAAAGGGAAAGTGAAGTTGCTCAGTCGTATCCGATTCTTTGTGACACCATGGACTGCAGCCTACCAGGCTCCTCCATCCATGGGATTTTCCAAGCAAGAGTACTGGAGAGGGGTGCCATCGCCTTAGTGAACATGATATCCTCTTCTTGCATTGCCTTCTTTTAAAGTGGAAGTCGCTCTCATGTCCGACTCTTTGCAACCCCATATACTATATAGTCCATGGAATTCTCCAGGCCAGAATACTGGAGTGGGTAGTCTTTATCTTCTCCAGTGGATCTTCCCAAACCAGGGAATCAAACCCAGGTCTCCCACATTGCAGGTGGATTCTTTACCAGCTGAGCCAAAAGGGAAGCCTTTATCATTACATAATGCTCTTATTTGCCTTTTGTAATAGATTTTGGTTTAAAATTTATATTTAAACTGATATCTGTATTGCTACCCTAGCTTTCTTTTCATTTCTACTTGGCATGAAAAATCTTTTCTCATTCCCTCATGTTCAGTCTCTGTGTGTCTTTAATTCTAAAGTAGTTTTCTTGTAAATAACATATAGATGGACATTGTATTTTTTTTCTTTTTTTTTTTAAATTTATTTATTTATTTATTTTTTGGATTTGACTTTACAATACTNCTTTATTGACTATGCCAAAGCTTTTGACTGTGTGGATCACAACAAACTGTGAACAGTTCTTCAAGAGATGGAAATACCAGACCACCCGACCTGCCTCCTGAGAAATCTGTATGCAGGTAAGGAAGCAACAGTTAGAACTGGCCATGGAACAACAGACTGGTTCCAAATAGAAAAAGGAGTACCTCAAAGTTGTATGTTGTCACCCTGCTTATTTATCTTATATGCAGAGTGAAATGCTGGGCTGGGTGAAGCACAAGCTGGAATCAAGATTGCTGAGAGAAATACCAATAACCTCAGATGTGCAGATGACACCACCCTTATGGCAGAAAGTGAAGAGGAGCTAAAGAACCTCTTGATGATAGTAAAAAAAGAGAGTGAAAAAGTTGATTTGTAGCTTAACATTTAGAAAACTAAGATCATGGCATCTGGTCCCATCACTTCATGGCAAATAGATGGGGAAACAGTGGAAACAGTGGCAGACTTTAATTTCTTGGGCTCCAATATCTCTGCAGGTGGTGACTGCAGCCATGAAAATTAAAAGATGCTGCTCTTTGGAAGAAAAGCTATGGCCAACCTAGACAGCATATTAAAAAGCAGAGACATTACCTTGCCAAGAAAGGTCCATCTAGTCAAGGCTATGATTTTCCCAGTAGATGTGTATGGATATGAGAGTTGGACTATAAAGAAAACTGACCACTGAAGAATTGATGCTTTTGAAGTGTGGTGTTGGAGAAGACTTGAGAGTCCCTTGGACTGCAAGGAGATCCAACCAATCCATCCTAAAGGAGATCAGGGAAAATTTCTTCTTTCACAGCTCCCTCCCGGGGACATAGGTCCCCTCCTCATTCCTCATCTTCTTATTCTATTTGTACTGCTTGGTTATATGGGAATCTTTCTTACAGCTTTGGTTGAGTGAGATCTGGAAGTTTTCAGTGGATATTCTGTGAGAACTGTCTCACATGTAGATGTATTTTTTTACATCTCCATGTCCCTTACTCTGCCATCTTGATATCCTTCTTGAAACCATTAATTTCTGGGAAAAACTATTTAATTTTCTTAAGAATTCTTGAGACCAGTAAAACTGTGCATCTTAGAAATTATTGAAAATTTTGGAAAGTAAAATTTCATACATATTATAATGGGAACACTGCATTCACAAATTCAGAGAAATTAGAACTATATCCTTATGTAAATTAGCTTAAAATACAGAGTTTCTCCAAAGTGACTTGCAATTTCTGAATATGATGACATTACCAATAAAGTTTCCACTAAAATAACAATTTATACATCTTAAAACGTTTTCCTAACATAATTGTATAATAAATACCTCTAAATTCAGTGTTAATCAGTCAGAAGTAAATAAGCAAAGATTTAAAAAAATAAAAAGAAGTTATCTACCCTGAGAAAATCTGTCTCTAAAACTATGGAGCGTTAGCAGAGCCGTTTTGATTACTATGGATGCTTTAACAAATGATATACAGGCTAGAGCTGATTTGTCTGTGATGATTACTGTTGATCACGAATTGGGCAAAATGATTGGCTGTCACATACTGGACATGAGAGCACGGTTATTCCTTGAACAGAGCAGTTCCAGAATAACACTAGTGAAATTCATAGGATGCAAACTAGCATATTAAAAAGGAACATAAGACTCTGGGGTTGGTAAATATTGTCTTTGTTTTCAGTCTATTCAGCTTTCTAGATATTGACCTTGGGTAATTTACTTTGGTGCTCTCAACTTTTGTTTCTCATTATAAAATAAAATCAAATATATTCTTTAGAGTTTTCAAGTGTAAAGTTAGTAGGAAGCAACATACTAATATTCACTATATGTCTGGAAAAAATATAAACGTGAGAGTGTAATCAATGACAAAATTATAAGTAGGCTTTACATATTTAACACATATGAAACATCTGTGATAATAATAACCAGTACCTAGTACCTCAGATATGTAGATGACACCACCCTTATGGCAGAAAGTGAAGAGGAGCTAAAAAGCCTCTTGATGAAAGTGAAGGAGGAGAGTGAAAAAGTTAGCTTGAAGCTCAACATTACGAAGATCATGGCATCCGGCCCCATCGCTTCATGGGAAATAGATGGGGAAACAGTGGAAACAGTGTCAGACTTTATATTTTTGGGCTCCAAAATCACTGCAGATGGTGACTGCAGCCATGAAATTAGAAGACGCTTACTCCTTGGAAGAAAAGTTATGACCAACCTAGATAGTATATTCAAAAGCAGAGACATTATTTTGCCGACTAAGGTCCATCTAGTCAAGGCTATGGTTTTTCCTGTGGTCATGTATGGATGTGAGAGTTGGACTGTGAAGAAGGCTGAGTGCCGAAGAATTGATGCTTTTGAACTGTGGTGTTGGAGAAGACTGTNAGATGCTTACTCCTTGGAAGAAAAGTTATGACCAACCTAGATAGTATATTCAAAAGCAGAGACATTATTTTGCCGACTAAGGTCTCTCTAGTCAAGGCTATGATTTTTCCAGTAGTCATGTATGGTTGTGAGAGTTGGACTGTGAAGAAAGCTGAATTACAAAGAATTGATGCTTTTGAACTGTGGTGTTGGAGAGGACTCTTGAGAGTCCCTTGGACTGCAATGATATCGAACCAGTCCATTCTGAAGGAGATCAGCCCTGGGATTTCTTTGGAAGGAATGATGCTGAAGCTGAAACTCCAGTGCTTTGGCCACCTCATGTAAAGAGTTGACTCATTGGAAAAGACTTTGATGCTGGGAGGGATTAGCGGCAGGAGGAAAATGGGACGACAGAGGATGAAATGGCTGGATAGCATCACTGACTCGATGGGCGTGAGTCTGAGTGAACTGTGGGAGTTGGTGATGGACAGGGAGGCCTGGCGTGCTGCAATTCATGGGATCGCAGAGTCGGACATGACTGAGTGACTGAACTGAACTGAACTGAAAAGCAGACTTTGATCCAAGGATTTGAGTGCAGATAGTTTATTTGGGAGGTGATCTCAGGGAGCTGGAAAGAGGCTGTAGGGAGACCAAGAGCAGGAAGAATGTCTAATAAAAGGGGTGTTTCTGCTGTAGGCAGGGAGTGCTTAATTCTACAATAACCTCTGAACAATCAGTACATCCCAGAATTTCTACCCAAAGGACAGACAGCTGGGACAATTTATCCTTTATCCTGTGTTGCTTGAGGGTTACCTCAGGGAATCAACAAATCTGCTTTTCTGGGCAGCACTTTTTCACAAGTTCACTGATACTAGAGCTTCAGCAAAGGCACTTTTTCTAATGCAGAAAGTGGCAAGAGTGGTATTAGAAGTGGGGCTTTGGTGCACTATGCACGGAGGCTCATGCAGAACTGTTTATCGCTGTGGGTCAACTCAGCAGTGGGCTGAGGGGTATGCCATAAAGGACCAGTAACATCTGCTCTGGGCATCAGTCCTTACCCTTGGGATATTACCAAGCTCCTCTTCTAGGTTCTGGTTCCTGATACTGCCTAACTCAGGAGCAGTTCTGAAAAGTATTCTGCCTTCCCACATGTGGCCTCATTAAGGGCTTTCCAGGTAACCCTAGTGGTAAAGAACTCACCTGCCAATATAGGAGATGCTGGTTCAATCTCTGGGTCAGGAAGATCCTTTGAAGGAAATGGCAACCACTCCAGTACTCTTGCCTGGAAAATCCCATGGACAGAGGAGCCTGGTGGGCTACAATCCATGGGTCCACAAAAGGGATGGATACAACTGGTTGCTCAGTCACTAAGTCGTGTCCAACTTTTGTGACCCCAAGGACTTCAGCACAGCGGGTTCCTCTATCTTTCACTGTCTCCTCAAACTCACTATTTCACTCAAACTCATGTCCATTGAATGGAGGATGCCATCCAACCATCTCATCCTCTGTCGCCTTCTTCTCCTCATGCCCTCAATCTTTCCCAGCATCAGGGTCTTTTCCAAAGAGTCAGCTCTTCCCATCAGGTAGCCAGAGTACTGGAGCTACAGCTTCAGCATAAGTCCTTCTGGGACTTATTCAGGGTTGATTTCCTTTAAGATTTACTGGTTTGATTTCCTTGTAGTCCATGGGACTCGTAGGAGTCTTCTTCAGCACCACAATTTGAAAGCATCAATTCTTCAGTGTTCAGGGTACTTTATGGTCCAACTCCAACATTCATACATGACTACTGAAAAAAACAACAATTACACTATCCTGGCTCTGTGTTTATCTCCACCCTGTCACCACTACTCTTGGCCTACTCCACCTTCACAGCAAATTTTAGATGGTGCTATTAAAGTTTAGATCTGGTTACTCTGATGTCATTGAGATTTGTTTTTGAGTCCAGTCCCTCACATCCCCCCTGGAATTCCTTCCCCTATGACAGATGTCTATCTGTACTCTGTCTTGAACATCCCAATTAGAGTGACATCATGGCTTCTCTTGCAGTCTGTTCCATTGCTTAACAGCTCCCAGGGGCCTAACATTTCCCCTGATATTTATCTGCAATATTCCTCATTGCAGCTTGCAGCTTGTTAATTCTCCTTCTGCCCTTGTTGACTAATAAGATTGATCCCTGCTCTTCTCACAATATCTTTTTATGGATGTGTTGGCAGAGTGATGGCTGCCTTCAAAGGCCCTTCTTCAAGCCTGAGCTGTTCCAGTTCTATTAACCTCCCCATGAAGGTCTTGCTCTCCAAGTCTGGGACTAATCGTGTCTCTCTTCTTTCAACAGTGTCAATTAGCCTATGTCCTCAGATCACTTATAGTGTCCAAAAGGGAACCCAGAGCTGGAGAGGCAGCCAATTCTAGACAGAGACAGGCATGATGCTATTGAAATTCACTTGCTCCTTTTGCAAAATGATATCTTCATAATTTTATTCCCTAAGGCAGACAGCCAAGATTTTTCCTTCTCAATGTCCTTTCTATGAACTTGGAATTATAGACGGTGGGAGCTGATTTAGACTCTGTGGGTCATCTTCCTGATTTGGAAGGAAGAAAATTATGACATGGAGAAGAGGAGGAGAGTGCTCAAGGCCACTCAGTGACTCAGTGATGGGGTGAGGATGAGGATCAGCTCTGGAGGTTTCCAAGACAGTACTCCTTTCAGTGCAACCCGAAGACTTCTTAAGAAGTGGCATGCCTGGCTCTACCAAAAGGAAGTATGGTGTCAGTGAAGCTCAGAGGTGCATGGAAAAGAGAATGCTGAATGTCAAGAAGGATGACTACTTGGACGTGACTACTGGAGTTGTCAATGGAGGATCGCATTGGTGGAATGAAGAGCACTTTTTGGTGTTGATTTCAGAAGATAAAGAGTATTAGCAGAAAGTTATGCAGACTTCTGAGAGGGCTTTTTGAGAAAGTGTTTTAAGCTGATGATGCAATCTTATATAATGGTTAAGAAACCAGACTTTGAAATAGACAGTTCATGATTTGATTCCATGGACTGCCATCTACAGGGATGCACCTAAATTCTCAGAACCTGTTTGCTCATCCATAAAATAATAATAACAAAATAAAAATAATGTTATATTAAGTATATATAACAGAGTAAAACTATATGTTTACTTTTAATATGTTTCATATAATATATGATAGTACATATGACATATGTAATCTGTATTTATGATAGAAAATATAATACAAATTAAAGTTAATAATGGAATCCACTTCCTAGGGCTAATGAGGTAGTTGTGTAATAGTAACTCCTGAAATTCTCAATTTTGTTTCTGGTGCATGGGTAAATGCACAACAAATTATTAGTTGCAGTTTGGGGCATGTATTGGTCTTTTTATATTTGTCATCTCCACTATCACCATTATTTCAATATGGCTAATAACTTTGATCTTGTTTCTGGATTTTTCTACATGGCCACCTATTTTTTTGCTTTTAGCCGAACATATTTCCCCCACCCTTTCCCCCTCATTTCACACACACACACACACACACAAAAACCAGATCATCAGATGTGAAATGATTCACTTTGCTCTCCTTGCTGCTACTGCTAAGTCACTTCAGTCGTGTCCGACTCTGTGTGACCCCATAGACGGAAGCCCATCAGGCTCCCCCGTCCCTGGGATTCTCCAGACAAGAACACTGGAGTGGGTTGCCATTGCCTTCTCCAATGCATGAAAGTGAAAAGTGAAAGGGAAGTTGCTCAGTTGTGTCTGACTCTTAGCGACCCCATGGATTGCAGCCTACCAAGCCTCTCCGCCCATGGGATTTTCCAGGCACGAGTACTGGAGTGGGGTGCCATTACCTCCTCCTGTTCTTATCACTGACAAATTTACTAATTCACATACATCTTTTAACTTAAAAGTTCCATCCAAGGTTAAATTATTTGATTTAATTCTCCAGTCTCAGTCTTCCTTTTGTGGAGCTCCTTTGCATCATTATAGCTTCTCTCTTCAGTGTATCATCCTACTGTTGGCTATCTTTCTCTTCAAAACATATTTTTCTGACATCTTTTGTAATGTGAATAGGCTGCGGATGTCACAAATTTTCAAATCTTGGTCTCGCTTTCTCTCTCTCTCTCTCTTTTTTTTTTTTTTGGCTTATAAATTTCTCCCCCAAGTGGTCTTTTTTCTCTTCTATTCCACTGTAAACACCAGGAAGAAACTAGACAAGACCTTCAACATATTACTGGAAATCTCCTTAGCTGAACACCCAGACTCTTCATTTCATCAATTATAAGTCCTGCTTTCCACACAGCAGTAGAACATAATTTTCTTTTTTTTTTTTTTGCCCCATGTAACAAAGAGTGCCTTTTTCAGTGTCCAATAACACAGTCCTCATTGTATGTTTATAATGGTTTTAGTTTTCATATTTCAACCAATCATATGCTTTAGGAGACCTAGGTCACTTCTGTCAGACATCTCAAGCGTCTTACAGCACCTGCCTGCATGCATGCATGCTGTCACTTCAGTTGTGCCTGACTCCGTGTGACCCCATGGACTGCAGCCCACCAGCCTCCTCTGTCCATGTGATTTCCCAGCAAGACTACTGGAGTGGTTTGCCGTGCCCTCCTCCAGGGGCTCTTCCTGACCCAAGGATGGAACCCACATCTCTTGTATCTTCTGCATTGCAGGCCAGTTCTTTACCAGTAAGCCACCAGGGAAAGCCCAGTTCAGTTCAGTTCAGTCACTCAGTCGTGTCCAACTCTCTACGACCCCATGGACTGCAGCATGCCAGGCCTCCCTGTCCATCATCAATGTACCTATTTCCACATTAATAGATATTTGTTACAGTAATGCCCCACTTTTTTTTTTTGTCTAAATATGTATTAGTCTTTGTGTGTGTGGCTGCTATAACACATTGCAACAGACTTGATAGCTTACAACAACAGAAATGTATTCCCTTGCAGTTCTGGGTGTCAGAAGTGTGAAATCCACAGCACTGAACCCATATCAAGGTGCCACTGGAAGAGCATTCCCCCTTTGAGTAATTTGTTTCTTGTCTCTTTCATTTCCTGGTGGATCCATCATTCCTTGCCCTGTGGCTATATCTCTTCAATTTCTGCTTTTATGATCACATGGCCTTTTCCTCTTCTGTATGTCACATCTCTCTGTCTCTCTCTCTTGTAAAGACATTTGTGATCACATTTCGAGTCTACCCAAATAATTCAGGATACTCTCTCAAAGATCTTTAGTGAATCACAACTGCAAAGATGCTTTTTCCAGTTAAGGTAACATTTAGAAGTTCCAGGAATTAGAACTTGATGCCTTTGGGACAATTATTTAGCCTACTTTAACATCAGTACCCACCTGGAAGGGATATAACGTTTTTAGTGTTTGCAGTATTTTTTAAATTAAGTTGAGATAAATGCATACATAATAGTAAGACAAAGACTTACTTTATTGACAAGGACAATAAAATTGCTAAGCTCTGTGGTAGACATCAGACAAGTATGGTCTCATTTGATCCTCAGAATGGCATATCATTATAATCCATTTCACCGTTAAAGAAAAAGACTGATAAGTCAGATAACTCATATGTACTGGACCAGGAATGACATTGATATTTGTCCGATTCTAAAGCCTGAGTTCTCCCCGGAGTTCACTCAGACTCACGTGCATCAAGTCCATGACGCCATCCAGCCATCTCATCCTCAGTCGTCCCCTTCTCCTTCTGCCCCCAATCCCTCCAAAAGCATCCAATGAGTCAACTCTTCTCATGAGGTGGCCAAAGTACTGGAGTTTCAGCTTTAGCATCATTCCTTCCAAAGAAGTCCCAGGGTTGATCTCCTTCAGAATGGACTGGTTGAATCTCCTTGCAGTCCAAGGGACTCTCAACACCACAGTTGAGAGAGTCTTCTCCAACACCACAGTTCAAAATCATCAATTCTTTGGCGCTCAGCCTTCTTCACAGTCCAACTTTCACACCCATACATGACCACAGGAAAAACCATAGCCTTGATTAGACAGACCTNCCAGTCTATGTTTGATACAGAATGCAGGACGCTTGGGGCTGGTGTACGGGGATGATCTAGAGAGACGTTGTGGGGTGGGAGGTGGGAGGGGGACTCGGGATTGGGAGCTTGTGTGCACCTGTGGTGGATTCGTGTCGATGTATGGCAAACCCAATAGAGTATTGTAAAGTTAAATTTAAAAATAAATAAATTAAAAAAAAAAAAAAAAAGAGTTATCAGAATATTCTTGGTAATTGAAGCTTAGGGAGTAGAAGAAACTCTCCAATATCAATAAATTCAAATTATCTCTGAACAAAGTCTGTGCCTGCTTTGTTCATTCCTGTAACTGTGCATCCCAGAAGAGCATCTACCACATCTCAAGTACTTACTATATATTTTTTATTTTTCTCACAGGATAGATACAATATAATAATGGATTGGCAATATAGGTGTAAACATAAAAGAAACAAGAAGGCAGCTATTAGAAAGCCCCCAAAGTAAGACTTGCTTTTCTCCACAAATTCTATATAGTGATGGCAAATGATGATTCTAAAACCAATTGCATCATACTCTTCTACTTTATATCATCGCAGTTACTCCTCATTGCTCACTCTGAGAGGTAAATGATTGTCTCCCTACTTATCTCCGTCCTGTATGTCTTTCACTCATTTCTCATTTTACTTGTGTAGGATTGATCTCAGTCTCCCGAATGGACATTTCACAAGAAGATACTACTGCTTCTTAATCAATTTTTTAGTGCATCTTCATTCTTTTACCTGATTGTTAAGCACATGTCTTAATTGGTCTGTCTGAATGATGCTCCACATTTTTATTCAATAGGTCCTTTTTGTTGTTGTTGTTGAGTTCAGTCGCTCAGTCGTGTCCGACTCTTTGTGATACCATGGATGCAGCACGCCAACTTCCCTGTCCATCACCAACTCCCAAAGCCAACTCACACTCATGTCCCTCCTGTCAGTGATGCCATCCAGCCATCTCATACTCTATCATCCCCTACTCCTCCTGCCTTCAATCTTTCCCAGCATCAGGGCCTTTACCAATGAGTCAGTTCTTTGCATCAGGTAGCCAAAGTATTGGGGTTTCAGCTTCAGCATCGGTCCTTCCAATGAATATTCAGGATTTCCTTTAGGATGGGCTGGTTGGATCTCCTTTCAGTTCAAGGGACTCTCAAGGGTCTTCTCTAGCACCATAGTTCAAAAGCACTGATTCTTTGACAGTCAGCTTTCTTTATAGTCCAATACTCATATCCATACATGACTACTGGAAAAACCATAGCTTTGATTGGATGGACATTTGTTGGCAAAGTAATATCTCTGCTTTTTAATATGCTGTCTAGGTTGATCATAGCTTTTATCCAAGGAGCAAGTATCTTTTAATTGCATGGCTGCAGTCACCATCTGCAGTGATTTTGGAGCCCCAAAAATTAAAGTCACTGTTTCCACTGTTTCCGCATGTATTCACCATGAAGTGATGGGACCAGATGCCATGACCTTAGTTTTCTGAATGTTGAGTTTTAAGCTAACTTTTTCACTCTCTTCTTTCAATTTCATCAAGAGAAACTTTAGTTCTTCTATGCTTTCTACCATAAGGGTGATGTCATCTGTATATCTGAGGCTATTGAAATTTCTGCCAGCAATCTTGATTCCAGCTTGTGCTTCATCCAGCCTGGCATTTTGCATGATGTACTCTGCATATAAGTTAAATAAGCAGATGACAATATGCAGCCTTGACATACTCCTTTCCCAATTTGGAACTAGTCTGTTGTTTCATGTCCAGTTCTAATTGTTGCTTCTAGACCTGCATACAGGTTTCTCAGGATGCAGGTAAGGTGATCTGGTATTCCCATCTCTTGAAGAATTTTCCACAGTTTGTTGTAATCCACACAAACAAAGGCTTTAGCATAGTCTATAAAGCAAAAGTAGATTTCTTTTTTGGAACTCTCTTGCTTTTTTGATGATCCAATGGATGTTGGCAGTTTGACCTCTGGTTCCTCTGCCTTTTCTAAATCCAGCTTGAAGATGTGGAAATTCACGGTTCAAGTATTGTTGAAGCATGGCTTGGAAAATTTTGAGCACTACTTTGCTGGCGTGTGAGATGAGTGCAATTGTGCAGAAANGCAGTTTGACCTCTGGTTCCTCTGCCTTTTCTAAATCCAGCTTGAAGATGTGGAAATTCACGGTTCAAGTATTGTTGAAGCATGGCTTGGAAAATTTTGAGCACTACTTTGCTGGCGTGTGAGATGAGTGAAATTGTGCAGAAATTTGAGCTTTCTTTGGCATTGCCTTTCTTTGGGATTGGAATGAAAACTGACCTTTTCCAATCCTGTGGCCACTGTTGAGTTTTCCAAATTTGCAGGTGTATTGATGCAACACTTTCACAGCATCATCTTTTAGGATTTGAAATAGCTCAGCTGGAATTCCATTACCTCCATGAGCTTTGTTCATAGTGATGCTTCCTAAGTCCCGCTTGACTTCATGTTCCAGGATGTCTGACTCTAGGTGAGTGATCACACCATCGTGGTTATCTGTGCTAAGAAGATCATTTTTGTATAGTTCTTCTGTGTTTTCTTGCCACCTCTTCTTAATATCTTCTGCTTTTGTTATGTCCATACCATTTCTGTCCTTTATTGTGCACATCTTTTCATGAAATTTTCCCTTGGTATATCTAATTTTTTTGAAGAGATCTCTAGTCTTTCCCATTCTATTGTTTTCCTCTATTTCTTTGCATTGATCATTTAGAAAGGCTTTCTTATCTCTCCTTGCTATTCTTTGGAACTTTGCATTCAAATAGGTATATCTTTCCTTTTCTCCTTTGCCTTTCATTTCTTGTCTTTTCACAGCTATTTGTAAGACCTCCTCAGGAAACCATTTTGCTTTTTTTTCATTTCTTTTTCTTGGGGATGGTCTTGATCAAGACTTCCTGTAAAATGTTATGAACCTCTGCCAGTAGTTCTTCAAACACTCTATCAGATTTAATCCCTTGAATCTATTTGTCACTTCCACTGTATAAATGTAAGGGATTTAATTTAGGTCATACCTGAATGGTCTAGTGTTTTTTCCTACTTTCTTCAATTTAAGTCTGAATTTGCCAATAAGGAATTCGTGATCTGAGCCACAGCGTGCTCCTGGTCTTGTTTTTGCTGACGGTATAGAGCTTCTCCATCTTTGGCTGCAAAGAATATTATCAATCTGATTTTGATATTGACCATCTGGTGATATCCATGTGTAGAGTCTTTGTGTTGTTGGAAGAGGGTGTTTTCTATGACCAGTGCATTCTCTTGGCAAAACTCTGTTAGCCTTTGCTCTGCTTCTTTTTGTACTCCAAGGTCAAATTTGCCTGTTACTCCAGGTTTTTCTTGACTTCCTACTTTTGCATTCCAGTCCCCTACAGTAAAGAAGACATCTTTTTTGGGTGTTAGTTCTGGAAGGTCTTGTAGGTCTTCACAGAACTCTTCAGCTTCAGCTTCTTCAGCATTACTGGTTGGGGCATTGACTTTGAGTGCTGTGATATTCAATGGTTTGCCTTAGAAATGAAAAGAGTTCATTCTGTTGTTTTTGAGATTGCATTCAAATACTGCATTTTGGACTCTTGTTGACTATGATCGGAGTAGGCAATGGCACCCCACTCCAGTCCTCTTGCCTGGAGAATCCCATGGACAGAGGAGCCTGGTGGGCTGCAGTCCACGACTGAGTGACTTCATTTTCACTTTTCACTTTGATGCATTGGAGAAGGAAATGGCAACCCACTCCAGTGTTCTTGCCTGGAGAATCCCAGGGACGGCGGAGCCTGGTGGGCTGCTGTCTATGGGATCGCAAAGAGTCAGACATGACTAAAGCGACTTAGCAGCAGCAGCAGTTGACTATGATGGCTACTCCATTTCTTTTAAGATTTCCTGCCCAGTTCCACTTCCTCCATCTTTTGTTCTTGCCATCTTTCAAAACGTGGCCTCCAAGTTTGCAGTGTCAGGAGAGTAGCCGGTGAGGACAGAGGACTTGCTGCCTTGTCTGGAAATGATATATTACACTTCCACCCTCAGTATTTTACTTAAATTAGTTATGATAACCTTCTGTTTTCAAGGGAGGCTAGGAAGTTTTGTTTTCCAAAATGACCAAGAAAAGAGGGAATTGTATAATAAGTAAACTGTAGTTACCTTACTATATTTGGGAAAAAATGTGGCAGCCTCAGGAAATTGGGAAAAAAAGTAAATGCTTTCTATTCACTATTCA
>SJYV01015744.1:77675-166468 GCA_006410875.1 Neotragus pygmaeus | reverse complement strand
AAAAAAAAGAAAGAATCATTTCACAGTGGTTAAATCTGGATTATAATTCAAATAAAGAATTAACCAAATGAATCAGAGCATCACAGGTCAAAATAAATCCAGAATGCCATTAGGACTGTGTATGGCTAATTTCAAAAGTAGAGAAACTACTTTTTTCTGCCGTGAAATAGTTGAGCAGTTGAATAGTTGAACAAAAATAACAGAATAATTATTTCTGAATAACACTAACATACTTTCAAATAAAATTGAGCTTTTTTTTTCTGGAAATGTTTTCAATTTCAGGATAAAAAATACCCATAATCATTTTATCCTCAGAAATATTTCTATGGAATCAGCATAAATAACTGTATTTTTATTCTTTCCATTAATTATATGACTGTCTTGGAAACCCAAGCAGGGAATGATCTTTGTTTTCATTTTTAAATATGTTTCAGATTCTAAGTATCATAGCATCTGACCATAGATTGGAATAAATTCTCTCACTTTAGCTATGTCTATTTAGAGTGGAAAATTGTATTAGTTTGTAAATAAAGTTAAAGTCTCTACTTTTGGAATTAACCATACACAGTCCTAATGGCATTCTGGATTTATTTTGACCTGTGATGCTCTGATTCATTTGGTTAATTCNCTGACCATAGATTGGAATAAATTCTCTCACTTTAGCTATGTCTATTTAGAGTGGAAAATTGTATTAGTTTGTAAATAAAGTTAAAGTCTCTACTTTTGGAATTAACCATACACAGTCCTAATGGCATTCTGGATTTATTTTGACCTGTGATGCTCTGATTCATTTGGTTAATTCTTTATTTGAATTATAATCCAGATTTAACCACTGTGAAATGATTCTTTCTTTTTTTTCTTTTTTTCCTTAAGAAAAAATCCATGTCTATTAATTACCCAAAACTTGAGTCCAAGAATCTGTATTGTTTAAGGATCTGGTAAACGGACCACTCCTTTACAAAGCTTTATTTACTCATGAACTTCATTTACCTTTCCCCTGTCTAAAAGTTCAGAACTTAATTATATGCTGGCTGTGTCTCCTGTGATTTATGAATCACTACAAATGGTAGACTTTGCTTTCAGTAAAATTGTAGCCTAACTGTTTCTTAGTTCACCTACATTCCCCACCTCAACAAATGTGGTAGTAAATAGGTATCTGTAGAACCATTGATATTTCACTTTATAGAGAGTTTTGGTTTGTGACTTTGAATAAGACATTCTTAAAAATTTGTGTTTACCATTGCTTTAAAAATCCAAGATATAGAAGTGTTTCGGGAAAGATAGTGAAACTGGAAAGGAGAAAGAAAAATGTAGAATTTACACTGTGTTTGCAGAAAGCTTCCCATTGTTGTTGAGGAATATAGTGACTAGTAGGTAAGACCATTTTAATAGTAAGATTTTTTTTTAATCATGATTTTGGAGAAAAAGTGCTAAATTTTATTTGGAATATTATTGGAATAGTTGAATAGTGAATAGAAAGCATTTACTTTTTTTCCCAATTTCCTGAGGCTGCCACATTTTTTCCCAAATATAGTAAGGTAACTACAGTTTACTTATTATACAATTCCCTCTTTTCTTGGTCATTTTGGAAAACAAAACTTCCTAGCCTCCCTTGAAAACAGAAGGTTATCATAACTAATTTAAGTAAAATACTGAGGGTGGAAGTGTAATATATCATTTCCAGACAAGGCAGCAAGTCCTCTGTCCTCACCGGCTACTCTCCTGACACTGCAAACTTGGAGGCCACGTTTTGAAAGATGGCAAGAACAAAAGATGGAGGAAGNTTGAAAACAGAAGGTTATCATAACTAATTTAAGTAAAATACTGAGGGTGGAAGTGTAATATATCATTTCCAGACAAGGCAGCAAGTCCTCTGTCCTCACCGGCTACTCTCCTGACACTGCAAACTTGGAGGCCACGTTTTGAAAGATGGCAAGAACAAAAGATGGAGGAAGCTTGATTTCCAGAGTCACCAGATTGTGGAGAATTTGCCCCATTTCCTCCTGCCAGCCCATATTAAACTGTGTATAAATGAATAATGGACTTCTTTTGTGTAAAGCTAGTGAGCATTTAAGATGTGTATGTAATGCAACTAGTAATTACTCAACCACTTGGCAAGTTCACAGCAGTAATCTAAATGCCTTTTCACCTTAGGTTTGAGAAAATAAATATTCCATGGTGATTCTAGTCAAATAAAATCTCCCAACATTTAAGATGGTTATGTGAAAGAATATCAACATTCATGTTAATATTTTTACTAGTCAATCTCTTTTTTTGAATAGTTACTCAAAAATTCAGAATATAAGAAAGTTTTACTGAAGAGGAACAGTTAAAATTTTACATAACCTCCTGCTCCTTCTGCCTTTGTAACTCAGCTTGCTCCTTGCAAAATCTGGATCATGTAGGTCATGTAGTCCCAGAAAGTGGAGACTCACAATACTAGGAACTGGAGCTTATCCCACTCACCCTTGTCCTGCTCTTTGCAATCACTCAGCCTTTGCAAACCTGCTTAATCATGCCTGTCCATGTATAAAAACTCTGTAACCCCTTTTGTGGAAGCTCAGAGCTTAGAATCTTAACTCCTCTAGGCCTGCCAGCATATTAAACCTGAGTTCTCCAACTCTCCATGTGGTGTTTGGTTTCTCAATTACTGGTTTCTGCAACATTTCTAAGTAGGTTAACCTGAAGCTAAATTCCATTAACTATAATAAAGATACTTTTCTACTTTACCACCCATATCATTATTTATGAAACTATATTTTTAATTGCAAAGAAAGTATTTTCTGATGTTTCATTTTTAATGTTGACTTTATAAATGATTTTAAATATTCATAATAAAGACAAACTTCAAGAATACTGCCTTTTTAGAAGTTCCACCAGCAAAGGACTAACCTAAAAGATTAGCACAAAGATTTAGCCAGTAACTACATAGTTTCTCTGCATAAAAATAGGTATCATGTATGTATATTATGGATTATATTATGCATTATTATATAGTAAACAATATGTTGATGAATAATCCATATTTTTCCTCCTAATTTGCTTTTGTCAAGTCATCAGACCTCTTTCTGGTTCCATGTGACACTGACATTATTGATTATATTTTCCTTACTTCCACACAGATAGCTGGAAAGTCCCCTCTTGCACTCTTTTTGGACAACACTCTATGCTTTCTTCAAAACCTCACCTAAATGTCAGCTCCTCTGTAAAACCTCCTTGTTATCTCCATCTTTGTTAGTGGATCTTTCTTCACTCAACGTTAATTTAACAGATGGTCATTGAACTTCAACTAAGCACCAAGTAGAATGCTGAGAATGGAGCAGTAAACCAAAAGACATAGAGGTACTTCCTCTTGTGGAGTGATGTGGAAGGGTATAGGAGATACATAAGACTCCTGATTAAATATTTCAGATGGTAGTGAATATTATAAAAAAAAATAAACCAGAGTAAATTATGAAGCATGAGAGAGTGGAGGGAGATATTTCTGAAGGATGAAGGCAAGGGAAAGCATACTTCTAGATGAATTTTATTGCAGATCTAAATGACATAGGATACCAGCCATTTGTATATTTGAGAAAAAGAAGTCCTTACAGAGATAAAGATCAAAGACAAAATCATGCATGGTGTGTTCAAGAACATCAAAGAGGCCGTTCAATTTTTGATATTAATATTTATTAATGTTATCTAGGATTCACATGTATCATTTCTGAAAGAGTGGGGTATTATTTACTATTTTGAGCAAATCTTGTACAGTTTCTGTGTCCTCATTTTTACTTTTGAAGTGAGGGATAAAATGCTTCTGGATTTAAATGAAGATACCAAATTAACAAAAGGTAAGATCTGGATGATGCTAACAGAGGAGAAAGAAGTATCCTCCATCTTTTTCTTGGGATTTTTTTTTTTAATTTCCTTGTAAATGTAATAGGAAAGATGAATATGGGTCATTATTTCAAACCTTTGGAATATACATTCATCTCTTCAGGAGAAAGATAAGACTGGTGTACTACCCAGGGGATATCTCCATGGTCCTGGATCTTACTCTCTTGAAATTAAACACACACTTTTTGAGAAGTAAATCTGTCTGTAGTTCTCACTAGGTAATCAGTGGTCATTTAAAAAAGCAAAAAACAAAAACTTACTGAAACAAATTTGACATAACATAGATTACAGTCATTTTAAAAGGGCACTTCAATAATTTTTAAGTAAATTTGCTAGGTTGTTTAACCAGCAACATAAATCAGGTTTAGAACATTTTTATTGCCCAATAAGACATTTTGTGAGCATATACTGTTAATTTTCTTCCTCTACTTGAACTGCTAATTTACTTTCTATCTCTATGGATTTCCCTTTTCTGGGCTTCACACAAATGGGATCATACAATCCATGTCTTTTGTATTTCAATAATTTTACTGAGAATAATGTTTCTGTCACAGTATGAATCTGCAGTTCATTCCCGTTTTGCTAAAAAAGTGTTTTACAGATATTTTGTCTATCCACTTATTGCTTGATGCACATTTGTTTCCAATTTGAGGCTGTTAAGAATAGTGAGAATAATAACATTGTGTGAAAATTTTTGTGTGGATATAGACTTTCATTTCTTTTTGATAGGTAATTAAAGATAGACTTGCTAGATCTAGGTCACGTGGTAACTCTATGCTTATTTAAATTTTAAAGTGCTAGGCTGTTGAATCATAATACATTTCTATCAGAAATGTAAGCTGTTTCCTTTCCCTTCACATTACAATTTCAATTTTTGTTATTATCTATCATTTTTATTATAAGAATTTTAGTGAGTATAAAATGGTATCTTACTGTGGTTTTCATTTTCATTGCCCTAATGACTAGTGATACTAAGAATCTTTTCATGTGTTTATTAGCCATTAAAATATCTTCTCTAATAAAAGCTTTATTTAGATCTTTTCCTCATTTCTGAAAGTGGATTGTTTTGTCTTCTTGTTCTTGGTTAAAAGTAAGGTTTAAATACCTTCTTTATATTTAAATAAGGTATTTCTTTGTATTTATATATTTTTATCTCCAAATACAGCCCTTTATCTATATTTTGTGAATTTTCACCTTTATGCTTGTCTTTGCATTTCTTCCTGGTGCTTTTTGAAGAACAAAAGTTTTGAATTCTGATGAACTTCAATTTATCAATTTTGCTTTTCACAGGCTGCACTTCTTATGTCCTAGCTATGAAATTTTTGCCTAACCCCAAATCTGTTTTCTTTAAAAATGTTACTGCCTATTGAGTTCTTTGGCCCATTTTTTGATTGGGTCATTTATTTTTCTGGAGTTGAGCTGTATATGTTGCTTGTATNTCCACAGTTTATTGTGATCCACACAGTCAAAGGCTTTGGCATAGTCAATAAAGCAGAAATAGATGTTTTTCTGGAACTCTCTTGCTTTTTCCCTGATCCAGCGTATGTTGGCAATTTGATCTCTGGTTCCTCTGCCTTTTCTAAAACCAGCTTGAACATCAGGAATTTCGTGCTTCACATATTGCTGAAGCCTGTCTTGGAGAATTTTGAACATTACTTTACTTTAGGTCCTTGTAATTATGAGATATTTTGTTGAACCTAGAGGCAATCAGGTCAGTGAACTTTATCAAGAGTGACAGAAAGTAGTTGTCCTATTTTTCATGACAGTCACATACTTTCTTAGTTTTACTTTTCCTGTGGGCTCTCCTATGTACCCAGGTCTTTGTGTTCAGCCTCAATCTACAGCTTATCCTAAATCAACCTCAACTCCAGACATACCTGGAGTATGTCTCACTCCAGGTAACAAATCATCTGTTTAAACCATGTTGCAGCTTACACATTATGATGATATTATGTTGATTTTTGTATGTTTGAGTAACTGGATAACTATAGACTCTTCATGCATAATGAGAATGTAGCAGCATCAATGATGCTAGTGTATATTGTCATCTCTGTAATCACAGTTTCTTCACATTTTCTTTTTCATGATTTCAACTATAACACTGGGTATAAGAAAACAGTGGAGGAAAAAAAATTAATTCTGAGGGAAAATGCTTTCAAGTGTAGAATTCTACATTTATCCAAACAGTCGTAAAAGTGAAGGCATGTAAAAGCTGCTTGAGATTCACCACTAGATGTCTGGAGTCAGTTCTGGTCATCTACCCCGTGAGCTAAGAGAGCAAATCTCATTTCTGCCCACAGAAGGCACTGAACCCTTTGCCACTGGCCAAATGGTTGACAGAGGCGAAGGTACCATGCAGGGCAGTAGTAGTACTTTTGTATTTGTTTAGTATAAGTTGTGTCTGACTCCTTCCAACCACTTGGACTATGGCCACCAGGCTCTTTTGTCCATGAGATTTCCCAGGCAAGAGTACTGGAATGGGTTGCCATTTCCTTCTGCAGGGGATCCTCCCAACCCAGGGAGCAAATCTGCGTCTCCTGCCTTGGGAGGTAGATTCTTTACCTCTGAGCCACCAAGGAAGCCCAACGCATTAGTAGAGAGGTGAATCACATGCCCTTCTGTGTCATATTTGCTTGATGTTAGGTGAGGAGTTTTCAGGGATGTAGTTTGGCACTAGGGAGTGCAAGGTGATGAAAGTACCAAACTGAGTTTCCAAATTAATTTCCTTGGAGTGAGCCTCTGATATGTGTCATCCCTATAGCGAAATAATTCTTACTATCAACACTATCCCTAACCAAGTCCCGGATCCTGATACTCAACAGGGATAACATTTTATTATATTTACTTATGCTGACAGTATTGTTGCTTTAGCTGTTGAAACCAGAGTCTCAGAAACAACCATAATGGACAGCCCACCCCAACAGTTAATATACGTATGATACCAACTCTGATATTTTTTTTCCTGATAGCTGTTGTCAGAAAGTATTTCTTCGAAGTGTCAGGGAAGATGCTCCTTCCTTTCTCTGCTTCATCACCTAAGGTCCCCCTTGCTAGGACTGGCTGGCTTGCAACTGCAGTGTAGGTTGATGACTTTTGGACTTGCTCACAGATCCTCTCATTTGGGAATTGGTGTGCTTGCAGGATGACTAGGGATAGGCAGGTGCAGGACTGGCAGTGATGCTCCTTTGAGACCTCATTTCAGAGTCCAGTCCTCACCATGTTTTCTACCACCTCATTGTAAATTATTTTTCTGGGGCCCAATTGCCCTTTCAGTAATTTGATTTTGGCTGGGTTCCCTTAGTCCCCTTCTGTGATTATGATTGTTTCCCAGATCTGTCCCTGTTTCTGGCTTTGCTGTAGAACCACACAGCTGGCATTAGAGTCTGCCACAGTGAGGCTGTCTCTTGATTTTAACTAACTAAATGTTTGATTTTCTTCTAAATAGTCTCTGTATTCTTTGAACCCACATATGACCTTAGTTAGTGCTCATAAGTAAAAAAGAAAAGGACAAAAGTGAATATTCTACCTTTTCTTTATTAACTTCTTTAGTGGGGGTGGCCAGAAGCTAGTAATATGGAATATTTTTGCATTTGACTCCCTTTACATTTTCTAACATTAATGAATGCCAACTTTTAAATTTTGACAATCAAAAGGCAGGAGTCATAACTAACTCTTCAGCTTTCAAAGCTATCAGTCTAGTTTTCTGATTCTTCACCAATTCACATAAAAGACATAGCATTTTCATTGTAAAAGGAATCTTAGAAACCAGTTGGTAAAGTCAATTTGGTTTAAAAATGAGAAGAGGAAGTGCATGTCCAGCAATTATTATTTAAGGGCATGTTAGTTTATGAAATTGGGACTAGAATATAGGTCTCTGTATTCTGTGGTAAAGCAGTTATCCTTTTTTATTAACTTGAAAAATATTTAAGTATATTTTAATAATTATACTTAATATATGTCATATTGTCATGTGGACTATTTCTATTGTGGCCAAGAATCCTCTTGGCTTTTAGGCCATACTGTCAGTCTATTTCAGTGGAAACTCAGAAAAGTTTTGCTGCAATACTTAACGTCAAAATTTCCTTTTTTAAAAGGAGAAATATATTTTTCTAAATATAAATGGAACCACTAAGATATGTGTGTGTTTTTAAAATTTCTATAATTAGTGGAAACTGCTTCCAAGTACTTTAAACATTCAGAGGGAATGCTAACAATGGAATGGGGAGAGTAGGAAGCTGCCAACATGTTGTGACTTAAACAGAATATAAATGTTTCTTACCTGAACACAAATATCTCCTATATTGACCAGACATAAGTCATCAGTCACAACTTAAGTTGCTACCCTCAGAAAGCCCTTGTTAAATACAGCTTATTATCTGAGAAGTATGCAGTATGTTCCATTATTCAATTCTTATTATCACCTAGCCTCACATTAGCATCACAATGTCACTAACAGAGCGGGACACAAAGGGTCTATTTTATCATAGGGATATAAAAGTTGCAAAACACTGTCAATGTGGGATAGCTACAAGCAAGAGAGACCAATTAGAATGCTGCCTTTAGGAGCCTAAACACAGAAAGAGAAGCTGAGGTTGACGGAAAGGGCCTATCAAATCCAACTGCTACCTAGAGGGGTGGGGTGGGGAGGGAAATGGGAAGGGGTTCAAAAAGGAGGGAATATATGTATACATATGGTTGATTCATGTTGAGGTTTGACAGAAAACAGCCAAATTCTGTAGAGCAATTTAAAAAAATCCACCTGCTACACAGATTAGCTGAGGGCAAGCTAGTTGAAAACAGAGAATAACTTGAAAATACACTCTGAAAAGGCAGCTATTTAACTATCACAAAATTATGCAAAACATTCTTAAAGAAAATCTGAATGACAACAATCATTAAAGCCTGCAGTGGCGCCCCACTCCAGTTCTCTTGCCTGGAAAATCCCATGGACGGAGGAGCCTGGTAGGCTGCAGTCCAAGGGGTCGCTGAGGGTCAGACACGACTGAGTGACTTCACTTTCACGCATTGGAGAGGGAAATGGCAACCCACTCCAGTGTTCTTGCCTGGAGAATCCCAGGGAAGGAGGAGCCTGGTAGGCTGCCGTCTATGGGGTTTCAGAGTCGGACACGACTGAAGCAACTTAGTAGCAGCAACAGCAATGTAAGAGTGAAGCATTCTCTATCAAAATCTTGAGTTCCAGAATGACTATTAACAAAACACAAAAACAGATGTTTCACAAAGCTATTTTGATTCTTAAGTTCTTAACAATTAAGTGATAGCCAGACTTCTTAGTAGAATGCCAAATATCAGTCAAATGTGAGCCTTGCAGGGGAGAATGCAAGGTACAGAGGAGTGGGATATTTTTACTTCAATGAAATGAGTACCACACTAAAATATTCATATACTAAAAATCCTAATAGAATTATCCCATTATTTCTCAAAGACCAGAAATAGCATGTTTTTCCAAGAATTTTCGGTATTACTGTATACATATTTCAAGATCAGTGACTTTACTGCTAATCAGAAGAAAGTTTGCCATACACTTAATTTTAGAATCAGACACACGTTTATGTATTAGTAATTCCAAAAATGATATAATAAAAAATGATTGGTCACTTACTGTCTAACGAGCAATGCTACTGAACTTTACATTTTTCTACCAACCAAATGTATTCCTTAGAGATTTTATTCCCTGAAGATTATGCAATGAAAGTGATATTTTTGTCCTTAGTAAAGAGGAAGATGTCAGGCACTCTATGTTAGGATGCTAGTTTATATGTAATGCATTAAAAATACATTTAGAGTCACAGAAGTATGAGGTGTAACAGACAGGGGAGACAGTACATCAAATATATCAAGTATATCAAGTCTCCTCTTAAGATCAAACATTATGCTTTTTATTGTGTTTGACTTCACTTGGACTAGTGACTCCAGAGGAGGGTATATCATTGGACAGAGCAGGGACACTCAGAAGCAAGTTCACAACCCTACAAGACTCGTAACTTTTCTCTCTTCTAACAAATGTAAAAATACAGCTATTTACCAAGTGAAAGGTAATATTCCCTTTATGGCAGACCGATAAACAATTTCCCCAAATGTCAGCTTACTATTTATTGTTTCTTTACTTATCTTTTCCACATCCCAAAGGAAAGTTTTACTCCACAGGAGACCTCAACTGAGTGTTTTCCCTTGAGGATGACATCTACTCATTCCTCTGTGTCCTCTAAGAAAAGAAGAGCAAAGCAATTTTGCTATTCTCCAAAGTAATTTATTTTATACACTGTAAATTATTCATTTATTTTAATATAGACTTATGTTTTTCTAAAATTTAAGATATCTTAAGCTGCAAATTCTTTTTATTTTTTCACTGAAAAGGCCAGTTACTTATTGAGATATTCCAGTCTCCCCTACTTTCTGCAGAGGGATTAGCAGAAATGCACAAAGTTATGTGCAGTGCATTATCAAATCAAATTGATCTGAACCTAAGAACAGAGAAAGAATTTTATGTAGGATGCAATTTGGAGCATACAATCAAATAGCAGTCTCATCAGGATGGTCTTCCTGAAGCCATTGTGCTGATCAGCCGCAATGGAAAATCCTATCTAAGTGGTATTCAAAGGATTAGCATATTCCAATATTAGCACATTTTGACTCTTCCTCAGTCCATTGCCACAGTTCAAGGGCATGGGCACTTTTCTATTTCCATATATTTTTTCCCTAAATTCTCTCTTTAGTCAATACTGAAGTTTTGAGCTTTCACTGATAATTGCAGTCAGAAATATGGTTTTGCACAAACTTACTAAGAAAATGCCAAGTGTATTAAGCAATAAAAGAGAATTACATTTCATCAGTCAATTATTTGAATATATATAATGTGCATTGCTTTTTAAACATCAAGTTCTTTTTATAATGGATTTTCTTGAGCACCATACACAATCAATTGAAAATGGAGCTCAAATTACAAGGCTACTATTGTCATCAGATTAATTTCTTAAATACTACTGCAAATGTGCAGGAATGGAGTTTAATTCATTCGTATTATGTTGATGCAAATGAGACTATTGTTGTTCAGTTGCCCAGTGGTGTCCGACTCTTTGCAATCCTGTGGACTGCGGTATGCCAGACCCCCTGTCCCTCACCATCTTCCGGAATTTGCCCAAGTTTATTTTCATTGAATCAGTGATACCATCCAGCCATCTCATCCTCGGATGCCCTCTTCTCCTTCTGCCCTCAATCTTTCTCAGTTTCAGGGACTTTTTCAATGAATCATTTGTTCAACAGTCATCTCTTGAGCAAAATACTAGAGCTTCAGCTTCAGCATCAGTCCTAGGGTGAATATTCACGGTTGATCTCCCTTATATCCCCTCATACAGTTTTTCTATATTTTTAACATACAAAATGTTTTTAACTGGATAAGTTCAGAGAATTTTTAAAAAATAAAAGAACAACCACATCTTGATTGAAAATAATTGGAAAATCAGTACCTACCACTGCACAAGCCATGAAGGAAATAAAATGACAAATAAAATGAATTAATTCATACAGATGAACAGTAATCACTAGGCAGAAGAAGGTAGGGGGAAAAAGTAGGAATGAAGAAAGGAAGGAAGGGAGGGAGGAAGGAAAGAAGGAAACAGGAAAAAAAAGATATGATGACACTAGAGGGAAATATAACTAAACATTAATAAGCTAATCGGGGACAGGATTATAATTATTTATTGTGCATGCTTGTGTGCTCAGTTTTGTACCCCTCTTTGCAACTCCATGGACTGTAGCCCATGAAGCTACCCTGTCCATGGAATTTTCCAGGCAGGAATACTGGAGTGGGCTGCTTTTTCCTCACTCATAAAGAGTTGACCAAGATATTTAATGAGAAACTGAGAAGGAAAATATGTAGAGTTAACTGTTAGTTGGCTATAATAATTTTAAATATTTAGAGATGAAGTTCTGGGCCTACCTTGTCTTTAAAATCTAAGCTTAGCGTTTGGTTAATATCTGCATTAAATATGTTGGGATGAAAAAATTAACAAAGTTATATGACATATTTTAAGAGATTTTTTAATATCAAATGCGTTTATATGGGGAAGATCTAAAAGCAATCACTATTAGTACTGATAACCTGATTCTAGCTTAAAGAATTTTTATTCTTGTCCAAAGGTAAAAAAATCTACACTAAGAGTAATGTTTCTCCTTCTAAGCTGAGTAATAGGTATGAAAAATACAGTGGGTGAACAATGAATATCCAGATATATTAAAACTTTGAGGTTATGATTCTATAAAAACATGTAATAAAATAATTTTTTTTTTTACTTTATTTTACTTTACAATACTCTATTGGCTTTGCCATACATCAACATGAATCCACCACAGGTGTATATGAGCTCCCAATCCTGCATCCCCCTCCCACCTCCCACCCCACAACGTCTCTCTGGATCATCGTGCACCAGCCCCAAGCATCCTGCATCCTGCATCGAACATAGACCGGTGCCTCCTTTCTTACATGATAGTATACATGCTTCAATGCCATTCTCCCAAATCATCCCACCCTCTCCCTCTCCTCAGAGGCCAAAAGTCCATTCTTTATGTCTGTGTCTCTTTTGTTGTCTCACACGTAGGGTCATCATTACTATCTTTCTAAATTCCATATATATGTGTCAGTATACTGTATTGGTGTTTTTCTTTCTGGCTTACTTCACTCTGTATAATAGGCTCCAGTTTCATCCATCTCATTAGAACTGATTCAAATGTATTCTTTTTAATGGCTGAGTAATACTCCTAATATGGCAATAAAATTGTATCTGGAGTTTTAAATGCAATGTTTTAAAATATAGGCTTAAATATTTCTCTATACGGAGAAGGCAATGGCACCCCAGTCCAGTACTCTTCCCTGTAAAATCCATTGACGGAGGAGCCTGGTAGGCTGCAGTCCACTGGGTCACAAAAAGTCAGACATGACTGAGCGACTTCCCTTTCTCTTTTCACTTTCATGCATTGGAGAAGGAAATGGCAACCCACTCCAGTGTTTTGCCTGGAGAATTCCAGGGATGGGGGAGCCTGGTGGGCTGCCGTCTAAGGGGTAACACAGTTGTACACGACTGAAGTGACTTAGCAGTAGCAGCATTTCTCTATAATAAGTTTTTTTAACTAAAGTATTACAACTCATACAATGATTTTAGCATAATAAATGTACTTTTTGATAGTTCAAGTCCATGTATCAACAATATATTTTACCTTCATTTAACAAATCACAGAAATGCATTTTAAGGAGATATTATTTGCCTTTTTAAATAACATTTGGGGCTTCCTGGGTGGACTAGCAGTAATGAACCCACCTGCCAATGCAGCAGATGTTAGAGATGTGGGTTCAGTCTCTGGGTTGGGAAGATTCCCTGGAGAAGGAAATGGCAATCCACTTCAGTATTCTTGCCTGGAAAAATCCCATCGACAGAGAGGCCTGGTGGGCTACAGTTCATGGGGTTGCAAAGAGTTGGACATGGCTGAGCACTTGTCAGCAGCATTTTTATATATAAAAACTCAAATTTAGACATAATAATAGCTGCAATGTTGAAATTAACTTTAAATGTTATCTTATGTTAATTAGTTTCTATATTTGGGGCAACACTAAGTTTCTCAAAGTAGAAATTTTTTCTTCAGCATGACACCAATGCATGCAATATTACACTGTATATACTTTGGATTCTTACATCATAAACAGTGAAAATAAGGTTTCTTGTATCCTGTAGAAAAGAAAATTCCATTTGTCACCCAAGGCATATTTTCAGAAATATCTTTTTTCATTAATAGGATTCATAAAGGTCATCCTCAGGCTAAGCTGCAATTTTGGGCCTTAATGTCTGTCTTCTGCCATTATAGGTTTTTATAAAATTTCCATAGTATGAAATTATCAAAGAATCTTGCAATACTTATTGGGTCATGTCTCTAACTAAAATTTAAAGTAAGATAAATAGTTTATTCACTTGCACCCAATTATGTTTGTAACTGCAATAATATGTGAAGTGTAAGAATTCATTAGAAGATAATCAATTGTCATTCATGAATCCAAAAGTTTAGAACTTAAAACTACAGCAGAAAACAAATGTGAAAAAAAAGTCAAACACATTAGGCTCCACCTAAGAAGGCAATGGCAACCCCCTCCAGTACTCTTGCCTGGAAAATCGCATGGACGAAGGAGCCTGGTAGGCTGCAGTCCATCGGGTCGTGAAGAGTTGGACACGACTGAGCGACTTCACTTTCATTTTTCACTTTCATGCATTGGAGAAGGAAATGGCAACCCACCCCAGTGTTCTTGCCTGGAGAATACCAGGGACGGGGGAGCCTTGTGGGCTGCCGTCTATGAAATAGCACAGAGTCGGACACGACTGATGCGACTTAGCAGCAGCAAGAATAATAAGGTTAAACATTAGAGAAGCCTTGAAAAATAAAGATACATACATAGGGGAAAATGTGACAAAAATGTTTAGGCAATTCATTTCCTCTAAAAATCAGTAAATGTGTCCTTCACAAATTCTTGATTATTCCAATTTGATATTCAAAAATGCTTTGTACTCATGCTGTTGCCTTCAGTTTCTGATGTTCAGTGTTTCATGAAAGTTCAAAATTTTACTTTTGGCAGCAGAATGATTGCAGCAAGGAGAGGCAGGACACCAAAGGCTTTTCATGGGTAAACCAAAATAATTGCTCCAATATTTCAAGAAAAGTACTTAAATGTTACAAAAGGAAGTTTTAATGTTCTATTGCTAAATTCTTCATTGCATCCCTGTTGCTTCCATTAGAAGCTGCTGTGATAGAAGCCTTTGCTATTAAACAAATCTCCATGCAGAACTGTTCTCAAAAAGCAAATTAGGAAGCTTTACAATTTATTTGGTTAGGAGGGGGAAATAAAATGATTTTAAAAGACTCAGATTTTTACCTCCCAAAGAAACCATAAAGCAACCTAATAACATCTTCCTAGAATAAAAAAAGGCCATTGTCACTTTATAAATAAAATCCTTTATAGCATTATTTTATAGCTAAAATTTTCAGTTTGGCTTCTGATTTTTACTTCTTATTTGATGTGTTCACTTAATTTTTCCTTTCTGACCATATTTGACATCTAGGTATTCATTGATTTAAGGGAAAAAAAGATTTGCCACATGAAGCATCTATGGAGAATAGAATTGAGCCACAGTGGAGGGAGGACTTATGGGCCGAATTTTCATATACTGCTATTTCATATGTCGAAATTGAAGGTACTTGAAGATAGGATATTTAAAGAGGTAATTCATGTTCAATAAAGTCATTGCAATGGGAGAAAAGGGGAGATTGGGGAGATTAAGACACAGGGGGCAGACTATGGAAAGACACAGGGAGAAGATAGCCATCTATAAGCCAAAGAGAACTTCTGTTTAAACCAACTTATCTGTGGTGCTTTGTTAGGGAGATCCTAGTAAACAAGAGCCTTTTGGATCTAAATTGTACAAGTAGAACTACTCTTAGAAAGGTAGTTTGCAGTTCAAAGAAACTGGTGTAATCACACACAATAAGAACACAGTTGGCAAACCTAGGTGTAAAATAGAAAACAAAACAAGAGACCTCCAGGAAAAGGAGTATTTAGGCAGGCAGATGTCTTTATACATGAAGTTTTCTAAATGGGATTCAGTATTATCCTTCAGCCTGACATTGTTTCTGCTCTTCCATTTATTAGGCTTAAAAAAAATGTTAAGCCTCATCAATAACAGTCTTGGGGAAATAGTACTATTCTTGTTGATGCCAAGGACACAGGAGAGCCAAACAATAACGCTGTTAAAGATCAGTCTCTTGGTTCACTGCTCATCTCCAATCATAAATCTGCATTCACTAAACATGGAGCCCTTTGCTGCCTGCACAGCAGACTATCAATGAAGCACTATATAATATTAATCATGTACTAATTAGAAATTAAGTTAGGCTGATAGGACTTCATTTTTATAGTTCTTTAGGTACATGTTACATATCCTCCAAATTTATCAGGATCTCATTATCTCTTTAGATTCCAATAACAGCAAAAGGCAGTAACAAAATAAAAAAACCTTCTCTTCCAAGACTACTGAAGATATTCATTAAAAGTTACCTGACATTGATATGCTTTGTAACCATGACATCATTTGTATGCATCATCTAAATGATGTGGTTATTAATTTTTAACCACCAAGCATATAGTCTCTAGTACCACATGAAATGTATACTTTTATTTATTTATTTATTTATTCTGTGGTTTTCTTCCAAGGAGTAAGTGTCTTTTAATTTCATGGCTGCAATCCCTATCTGCAGTGATTTTGGAGCCCCCAAAAATAAAACCTGACACTGTTTCCACTGTTTCCCCATCTATTTCNAGATGGCACCACCCTTATGGCAGAAAGTGAAGAGGAACTGAAAAGCCTCTTGATGAATGTGGAGAGTGAAAAAGTTGGCTTAAAGATCAACATTCAGAAAACTAAGATCATGGCATCTGGTCCCATCACTTCATGGGAAATAGATGGGGAAACAGTGGAAACCATGTCAGACTTTATTTTTGGAGGCTCCGAATCACTGCTGATGGTGACTGTCCTTGGAAGAAAAGTTATGACCATCCTAGATAGCATGTTGAAAAGCAGAGACATTACTTTGTCAACAAAGATCCATCTAGTCAAGGCTATGGTTTTTCCAGTGGTCATGTATGGATGTGAGAGTTGGACTGTGAAGAAAGCTGAGCACCGAAGAATTGATGCTTTTGAACTGTGGTGTTGGAGAAGAATTTTGAGAGTCCCTTGGACTGCAAGGAGATGCAACCAGTCCATTCTGAAGGAGATCAGCCCTGAGATTTCTTTGGAAGGGAAGGAATGATGCTAAAGCTGAAACTCCAGTACAGTGTGGGGTCAGTTCATTTTTGGCTAGTTCCTTGGTCCAGCTTAAATTTCTCAAGATCTATAGGCCCCTTCCTTTGTAGTCAGTACTAACTACAGGGTTTTAATCTATTGCGCCTGTCACTTGCAAGCCGGTTCCCTCTCTTTTAGCTTCTTCTGCTTGCTGGTCTCTTCAGTGTCTGATTTCCACCCTGACACAAAGGGACGGTGATGGACACTTTTTTAGACTCACTTGTTCAGTCATGCTGTGGGTAGGGAGGGAATGCTGCAAACAAATAACACTGGCGTGTGCTTGCAGTATCTCAGACACATTGGGCCTGCCCCTGCTCACAGAACATGTGCCCTCCCTGCCCACATGGCTGAGGCTCTAGGTTGCTCCTCCGGGAACTGTCTGAGCCCAGCCCTGGCCTGCATGCACCTCCCAGGTCTAAGCCGCTCAGGTTCAGGCACTCAGGTAGTCCTCAGAGGCCCAGACTCTGCTGGGCCTGTATTTTATGCCTTTCCCCAGTCCGAGGAGCTCAGGTGATGAGGTGTTTGGCGAGCGCAGTCACTGCAACTTATCGCCTCTCCTGTCCCTGCCGGCACTCCCTGTTTTCTGGGTGTACAACCGGCACGCCTTCTCAGGCGGATGTTGGCTGTCCAGAACCAAGAATACTTAGTTAGTAAAGAAGCCTGCTTGCAGTTTGGTAGACAATGCCTCTCAGGGGCTGCGATTGCCCACTTTCGGCTCTGGCTGCCTGACACTGGAGGGAGATGATCTGCAGCCGCCTAGATCTGCTCAGTCCTTTGTTCTGTAAGCAGGCCTGACGGTGTCTTAGGTTAGGGTTTTTCTCGTGGTAGCTATCCTACAGTCTGGTTGCTAGCCCAAGTTAGTTAGCTCAGGTTGGCATTCAGGCCCAGTCCTTACTCTAAGCAATGCAGCCCGCGCCTCCCTGCCCAGCCCCTGCTTGCTAGTGGTGGGAGCAGGCGTCTGCGCTGCTTCTCTGCTGGGGGAGTTACCACTGGGCGCGTAATCTATGGGTTTTAATTATTTATTTATTTTTCCTCCCAGTTATGTTGCCCTCTGTGGTTCCAAGGCTTGCCACAGACTCAGCAGTGAGAGTGTCTTCCGTTGTTTGCAAATTCTCTATTTTTAAGACTCCCTTCCTGGGATGGAGCTCCATCCCTACCTCTTTTGTCTCTCTTTTTGTCTTTCATATTTTTTCCTACCTCCTTTCGAAGACAATGGGCTGCTTTTCTGGGTGCCTGATGTCCTCTGCTGGCATTCAGAAGTTGTTGTGTGGAATTTACTCAGCATTTAAATGTTCTTTTGATGAATTTGTTGGGGAGAAAGCGGTTTCCCTGTCCTATTCCCCTGCCATCTTAGGACCGCCTCCCCTGACCATAGTTTTAAGCATCACATTTGATTTTTTATTTTTATATGTGTCAAGAGACTATACCTTTGGATCATATTAATAAAATGCTCATTTTGCCATCTTAAAAATATATTAAAAATATATGTGCCAGTATAAAATTGTGTTATATGTCTTCTTGAGTTTTGATCATCTGCTAACATGCTTGAATATCAAATTTTTCTCGATGAACTATCACCAGACATTTTATTTTAAATTGATGTTACTTATTCTGGTTAAATGTTATAATTAATATTAACAGAGATTAATCTGAGGAAAATGGTGACTGAGAAGCATAAATGTGTAGATAAAATAATGAAGTTTGTGTTTTATTTTTAGTTAATATATAAAAGAGTAGTCTTAAAGTATCTACTTATTCCATAATTTAAAAGACAATAGAGAAAAGCAAAACCTGAATGAGTATGACAATGTTTGCAATGAATGCAGAAAGGGCAATTTTTACTTGTCTTGATCTGCAAATACTGGATCTGTAAAGGCACAAAGGGTTGTGTAAATATTTTTGCCAAAGTTGGCTTAGTATGAGGTGTTTATTTTAAAAATGATATGAAGCATTAATTGCCAAGTATTAATGCCAAACTGGAATATGGCTTCCTCACTGTTAAATGATAAGTTATCATCTTTTACCTTCTGTGCAGTCTGCTCAGATAGCAGAGATTCCATGGCCCACCAAAATGATTTTATTTTCTTTGAAATGGCTTTATCATGCCCTTCGTTATTAAAAATAGAACAGAATTGACTCACAGATGAAAGAGCTAAATTTCCTTAAAATTGTGCTGCCCAGGCACCTATGTTTCTATATTAATCTAGTGGCCAAATGTCTTGTGATAAATCTTTTGATTTTACTGTTTCAAGATCAGGCCCTTTATATGTTTCAAAAAATTGTAAATTATAAGAAAAATGTTTATACCTGAAATTATCTTTTATGTTTCTCAGAAAGTACCTGGAAATTCACACAAATCTGTTTTTTCACTTTACAAAAAGAGACACTAGAATAGAAATATTTGCTATGTTCCATACTTTTAAAAATTATCTCAATACACTTGTAACACCTGCTCAAGAACTAAGTCAAAGAGGATGCTTAAGATTGTAGAGCTAAAATATTATTGAGAGAAATACTTCAGGGATTATAAATCTACATACATACCTGGGAGATTTGTAGACAACTGTGTTTTTCATTGTTTGTTCTTCCTCTCATGAGAAACACTGATCAAATTCTCATGCTTTGTACTGTACCTCAATAAACAACATTACTCTTCTGATATTATTAGTGACTATAATAAATTGACTAGTCATTTAGTATCATTATCAAATATATTTTTGCTTTCCTCTGATGGTTGCCTGAAGGCTCTGCTACAGGCAACATCTGGAATTTGTATATGAAACTGTAAAAGGATCATCCCAATGCTTCGTGGAAATAACTGTGTCAGGTACTACTTGATACTTCAAAGAATAGGACTGCTATGTGCTGGTTTCCAAGCTGACATCACTCAGGCAACTTTCAGACCATAGTAGTTGAGGAGTCACTATACCCAGGTTCCATTATAGTTCAGAAGCAAAGGTCCGAGACCTACAATCCAGCAGGATGAGAACTGATTACCCAAAGCAACAATTGATGAGCAGAATTTTAACTTTGGTTATTTGTGTGGAAAGCTGTTGATAATAGTTTTTTTAATTTATTTTTATGAGTCTATGAAGTCGCTATCTCTAGCACTCTAGCATTAAAACAATTTAATGTTTTTTAAGCTGAAATGAAATATTTTTTTATAGACTCAGTATATCACTGACTTCCTCCCTCCTCTTGCTTTTATGTAGAATTCAAAACAAACACCTTTTTGGAGCCTCTTTACAGTTTAAGGTAGTGTAGTAATTTACATCCATTCAATAAAAACCTGTCTTCCAGTATGTAGTTGGACAAACTGATCGTGTAGCCAAGGCCATATTGAAACATTGCATTTGAAAACGAGTCTCACTTAGTCAGGCAAGGCAAGCCCACTATTAAGAGACAAGGGCTGACCTCATGTGTGAAGTTGGTGCTTTCAGCCCAGGTCCACCAAGGATTTTGTGAAATGTGTGTCATACGGCCTGTAGAAATATCACCATTTTGGCTTATATAGCTCTGACTTGACACCTGGTTTGCTGAGTCCTGCTTTCACACATGGTAAAATAAATTATTTCCTGGCAAGGAATATTAGTATATGTGGGGAACCTCAAGAAAAGGGATATTTACCTAAATGTATGAGTAACGCACATAAAACCTGACAAAGTGTTTTGCAATTGGTTTTCTAGCTTTGCCATAGAAGAGCAAACAACAAAGCCTTTTCCAAACCCATTCTGAGGTTTGGCATCCAGATTCTCAGGCAGAAGTTCATTATCTGGCATTGTATATGCTCAATATGAATGGCTCTAGATTTACAGAGAAAAATCAAGAAACCTTGTGTTGTTAATAAACAGTATTGTAACACCTATGTAAATAATCAATCCAAATCTAAATCCATCAACCTTTTGGGGAACAAGCATACTCTTTGGAGATTATTTATGACCACAAAGTGATACAAAGTTTAAAAAAAAGAGAGAAAGAAACCTGAAACCTAAATAAAACAGAAAAGTAATGCTTTATATTGAGGCAACTCAAGGACTATCTTGGAGAATGACTTAGCAAGATATGACATTGTTATTACTGATTTACAGTTTTTTACTCAGTAATGCTACATGCTAACTTATGAAGTTTTTGCAGTAAAGAAGCAATTAATTTTTATCAGGTGAAACAGCTAATTCTAATAGTTATAGATTGTGGCCTTGTTGGACTTTAACCAGTTTTGTATCTAATGGAGAAATCATATAGTAAAAGTTCATTTAGTTTTTAAATGGCCTAACATTATTTATCATTATTTAATTAGCTAAATAAATTACAACATGAATCCATTTGTATGAGAGATATGTTAAGTTTTTTGGAAATTATAGCTGAAGACAATATTAAACGATACATATATGGAACTGAAAAAGAGGAAAAGAACATTAAACACTCCACATTTTGCCAACCCTCAATACTAGCTGTCAGTGGAAAGTGAATTTTAGACATTTATTCAGCTGTATGTCTCTGCCAAAATATTAAGTGGGCACTCAAGGCAAAGTACATCAGGACAATTTCCTGTTATAATATTTTTAAGGAAACTAATTTTTGTGGAAAACAATATTTCTAATAAATGATCTAGTTCATAATTATATGAATTGATAAATTTCCAAGTTATTTATATTTAGTTTAAACTTTCTCTTTTACCCTTGAGAAAACTGTTTATCTCTAAAACTGTACGTTTCTGGAGATACTTGGGAAAATATTTGAAACTTGAAAACTATCTTATAAATGTACATTATTATTATCTTACTAAGTTGGTAACTGAAAGCATTTCCTATAATATTATGTTCTATTTTTCCATTACCTCGCTGGTATACTGGTGTTATACACACTCAGAGTTCAGCTACTATGATGACCTATCATTATTTTTCAAATCTGTTTCCAGATATCCAAGGAAAAAAAATTTTGAACTAATTTCCAAAAACTTTTATATTAAGAATAAAACTTTCTTTAGTCCTTGAGCCTTTTGAAGAATTGCTGTTTAAAAAAAAATCATTTCCTCTTTTACCAATTTCATCTTTTGTCCTTGTCCTTTTAAATCTTACACTATAAATTTTAACAGTGTCTACAATGATTTAATTTTGAATGCTAAAGAAATATGCGTCTGAGGATAGTCATCTTCCTTTTGGTAATAAAGGATAAAAATAAAGTAATAAAGTATTCATATTGACATCAAGCAATGACAAAATATTATTTATTCATTATTATTTATTCATCATGTTCAATGTTCACTAACTTTGTAATTTCATATTTTGTAATAAGAAAAGAGAATTAAGGAGTATCTTTTAAGATCATGAGAAAAGGATCCTACTACTCATAGCCTATTTAACTTAGTCTCCCTTTGAGTTCATATTCCATTCATAGAGATGAACCTCTTGAATGTCATAATTTCAGGATATTTCCTTTCTACTCTTTGTGAGGAAACAGGATATTTAACAGTTATTTCAAAATAATTGTCAAAATTTCTGAATCTTCTGTGAAATTAAAAAAAAAGATCAGAAATTCTTTTCTCTCTTTTCTGGTCACAGTACACACATGTGGGGGCCTAGTTCTCAAGCAAGGATGAGATCTGTACCACCTGCTGTGGAAGAACAGATTCTTAACCACTGGGATGCTAGGGAATTCCCACACAACTTATTTCAATAATGTTCACAATGGCTTTCCCTAAAAAATATAAAGCTGTACCTGTAGGAATATTATTATCACATTAATTTAATCTTATAATTTGTGTTTTACTAGAATAAAAAGGTGTTATTAGAAAAAATGTGTATATTTTTTCAACTTTTAACTATCATTTTTTTTTGCAAATTTCCTCTAACAAGGCTGTAATTTTTACTGATAATAAGCAACTTCATCATTCCATAAGGCAGCAATACTTCCTTTACATTTTACAAAGGAATTTACTTACTGTTTGAATAAGGGTTACACTTAGTTTCCAGAACAATTCAATACATTATTTTGAATATTATATTCATAACAATACAAGGTATTTCAGGATCATATTTTAATAAAATGTGATATTTGAACCAATCTGTTGGCAATCATAGAAGACAGGAAACCTGCTGATACATATGATTGCTCTAACTTAAGGGGTTGGCAACCTTTAACATTTTTGCCAGATGGTGACACACTAGGACATTTGGACTGGCAACCAGCCTCTGGCAGGAGCTCAACCCCCTCTGTTTTTACTACTATTTGGAGTTACTTCTACTATTTCTGGCCACTAGCATAGGCACAATCAATACCGATCTTGGATCTCACAAAGTTATCATGGCCTTCAGGTCACTCCACCCCATCTGTTCTAAACTTTGTAATAGCAAATAAAAGAGAGGAAAAGATACTATGAATCCTGAGAGGGTTGGTTTTTAAAATATTTTTATCCAACTAAAGATTGTTTTAATACACGAGGCATAAGAACTCCAATGTTTCATTGAACAATATCCTCATTAAGTGGCCATCCTGCCTTGATGGGACAGCCACAGCGATGGGGAGCTCTCTGTGTTTCCAGGCTGACTTTTTTTTTAACTGCTAAAGGCAAGAACAGGTAAAGAATTCAAGTCAGACCCTAGGATTACACAAGTCTTAGATTTATATGAAAATCTTTGCAGGTATAAAAATTTTATAAACTTGCTCATTATAAAAATGAAATAGAATAAAAAGAGAAGAATGACTCCTGCATTATTCTAAGATCCTTTCTAATATTCCTTGAGTTCATTAATCTATAAAAATGGACAAAGAAGATAATAGTAGAATCAAAGACTCACTATTCACCCTTTACAAGGAAATATCATTATTTGAGCTTTTTGAAGCCCGTGGACTGTATGTAGCCTGCCAGGCTCCTCTGTTCATGAAATTTGCCAAACAAGAATACTAGAGTGGGTAACTATAATCCATGTGGTTGCGAAGAGTTGGACATGACTGAGCTAGGACTAACACGTTCACTCTCATTCACCCTTTCATATCTAGCATGCTATATTCGATTCTTTCCATTACCACTTTTCCAAACTAGTCCATGGTATTTTGCCTATATAGTTGTGATAACATTTCTTTTGCCTCACTTATTCTTCTATTGTTAGAAAAAGAATTTCTTTTGTTTTATCTGATTTGGAATGATGGAGAAAAATCATTAATCTTATACAGAGAAACGACACTTAAATAGAAAAGAATAGAGACCCAAGAAAAAAGAGCCTGTGGAATAAGTGCTTACCTATAGCTCTAGTTATATCAAGGCAGCCAGCAAATCTCACTGAACACTGTTTGGGTCAGCTTTTGATTTCTAAGGAAAAGATTCCATATTCAATTGCAAAATACATAAGCATTATTATTTTAGGATGGTTTTAAGAAACACGTCTTTAAGAATGCTTCTTGAAAACTGGTTCCTATTGTTTATGAAGTACTTTAGACTTCTTTGTAATTCAAGAATGCTCTGTGGAAGATTCTGACACTGAGTTTATCTTGAAATGTTGACCTTTTAGAAATATAACCCTCCCCCCCCTTTTTTTAAGAATATGAAACTCTTATAGGTTGAGAGATTTGATGTGCTCAAATGAGTAGAAAACTAGACTGAAGGTAAAACATCACATTTGTTTTCTTTTTTTCTCTGATCCATTCTCTACCCAAAAGCATTTGATATTTATGAAATGCAAGAAGGAGTATTATTCTCATTAAAACATAGCAATGATGTTTTTGTGCACTGGACAAGTAGTCTCATCATGTTCTGTAGGATATATATAGAATCCGGCCCTTTTACTTTTCCAGCCTTAAACTATAGTGAAAATTGAAACCATCTAGATTAAAAACACACAGACAAGAGATGAAGACTTCCTCCGTAAACATGATTTTACTGTCTAGGAAATTCTTGCTCAGAAAGAAAAATAATTTCATGTTTCAAAAACTTCTAGAACTGAAAAATGGGTTACACAGCTTTCCTTCATCAGGGGAAAAGACTCCTTTATCAGCATGATAGTCACTCAACTGGGTTTCTCCATCGCTGTCATTTGGGTTTCTCTATGTTGTTTATTCTTTGAGGTTCATTTAAACCCTCAACTTCCTGTTTCCACCAAATCTAAATTTTTGCATAAGAAAATTTTTTCATTGATAATAAGCCTCCACATTGAACATTCTGCCTGAAATCAGACAACAAAAATATTTAAAAAGTCTTGTTCTTAACATCAACCTTCAGAAATACTACTGAGAACCTGTTAAAATCAATGTCTCTCTTTGTGTAGTAATTGATCAGTGAGGATCAGCTTAATCAACAGGTAATGTGGTAATCTTTTAGGAGGTTGCTCTGTAAACTGCAATCAACCTTCTTCACCTCTAGCTTCTCCCTAGTTTTTCATCTCAATTACCAGTCTTTTCAGAAGTCTACTTAAATAGTCTTTCCTCAAAGGGGTTAACATGCCACTCCATCTACATGTGACTTGCATTTTCCTTCTATTTCTCTATTACAGTCCAGTGTCCATTTTCTTTATGATCATTCATAATTTGAAATGATGGATTTGGTTTCTCAGTTGTTCATTGCTTGTTTGTTTGTTTGTTTTTTTTCACTAGATGTAATCAAGAAATCAGAGACTGCCAGATTATTGTCAATAGATAGATATTGAGTGAGTGTGAGAATAAGGAGATGATAAAACTACTTTTAGTAGGAACTGAGTATATAAAATCAAATGAGATACATTACTTATTCAAAGACTAAGCTAAGCTAAGTCACTTTAGTTGTGTCCAACTCTGTGCGACCCCACAGACGGCAGGCAGCCCACCAGGCTCCCCCATCCCTGGGATTCTCCAGGCAAGAACACTGGAGTGGATTGCCAATTCCTTCTCCAATTCAAAGACTATTGGAGAGTCAAAGAAAACATAGAATTTATTATCTGTTTAGTCTATGCACAAGCTATTTCAAAGTGCAAACTAGAATAGTAATTGCTGGTATATCAAGAAATATATTTGACATATTTTTCCTACCTCCAGGAATATGTGTTTATGTATACATGTAAAAATACACATACATATGTTTTTACTTGTTGATTTTATATATACATACATACATACATATATGTATATATACATATATACATGGGCTTCCCAAGTGGCATGAGTGGTAAAGAACCCACCTACCAATGCAGGAGACATAAGAGGTGTAGATTCGATTCCTGGGTTAGGAAGATTGCCTGGAGGAGGTATGGCAACTCACTACAGTATTCTTGCCTGGAGAATCCCATGGACAGAGGAGTCTGGCAGGCTATAATGCATGGGGTCACAAAGAGTCAGACACGACTGAAGTGACTTAGCACATATGTATACATACACATGTATACAATCAACTTAAATAGCATTTATTTTATTGGCTATTTAATAGTGTTGACTTAAAAAATGCATAACCTGAGAGTTGAGATTTAAATTTTATTTAGGGTCAAAATGAGGACTGCAGTGTGGGAGACAGCACCTCAGATAGCTCTGAAAAACTGCTCCAAAGAGGTAAGGGAGAGGACAGAGGATATATGTGATTTTGCTAAAGGAGGAGTAAATGTGATCAAGCATATTTATTTTTTAGAAAGCTTCTGCTGAAGCTTCTGCTAGCCATGAGAAGTAGTTGTCACCATGAAGGGTTTTAGTGATTTATAGATAGGAGGAGGTACAAGAATTGGGCTCATAAAATAAGCTTCTGAGAATGTCTAACTATCTGAAGACCTGTGCTATCAGTTTTCTGGGAGCACAAAGTGCCTCAACCCTGCTCTCAGCCCTGCTCTCAACCCTGAACTCCTTTGGGGGAGTTGGAGGTCAGCAGCTGCAGCAAACAGTACATGATCTAATCCTCGTAAAGGTAGATGGTGTGCAGTCGTGGCAAGAGCCAGTTTGTGGTTGACAATAGAAATGTCTTAGTTGACATGAAGATCCCATAAATTTTGTCAAAGCCTTAGGAGGTATTAGTTAAGTCCATTATGTTTTCTGTGAAAACGTATGCTAATCTAAATTGCAGGGAAATTTGCCAGAGGGAGCCACAAGGGACAATATTTCTGTAACTCAGGATATTTAGGACCTAAGAGAAATATTTCTGATAAACCACCAGAATGTCCTGCTGTGAAAATATTCCTATTCAAGGTATTCACTGATTATGCATGATCTCAATGCAAACTATTCTACTTGCCAGAAGAACAGTGGGAATATGTGAAGAAAAACATGATGTACTCTGGCTGACTATAGAGGATGAAGATCAAAAGAAATGATCTAGAGAAAAAGTGAAAAAAATGGGAAATTAAATCAAAGATGTGGATTCTCTACGGAAAGAACATGCACAGAGAAGAAATCTGAGTCCAAGGAGACAAAAAGTAATAATGCTTTTCCTGAAAATGATTTTATTTATCATATCATAAACAAATAGAAAAACCTCAGTGTATGTAAAGCTATTAGTTCATAGGAGAAAACAGCCACAGCTCTGTGGTTGTAGTCTCAGGATGGGGGAAGATTTAGGGTAGTAGCTGCTCATGATTCATGTCCTGCTTAGGGAAAGGAAGAATCTGAGGGCAAGATTGCACTGCAATTCCTTCTTCCTTTCCCTTCAACTCATGAATCTTATGGTTGCATTGTTACTAAATTTGACTTCTGGAAAATAGTTTATGATAGGAGACTTTTTATAAGAGTTAACATGCATCTTAGCATTTGGAGTATTAACTTGACAGGAAACACTTCAGTCTGAATTAGTAAGGGTTCAAACTGAAATAAGAGGGTTAAAAGGACAGAAAATAGATATTCAAAGAAAACCATAAATTGTGTCCTATGCACAGTATATGATAACACAGGAAAATGGAGAACACAATACAAGGAAATGTTCAGTAATTCTTAGGGAAAGACAAAGAATAGTTACCTACATAGTAATAAATAGAGGCTGGTAAAAAATGGATTCAAAAATTTTTAATAAGAATATAAATGAGTATTCAGAATTTTTGAAACTCCTTATTAGATGTGGAAATAAAACGCCTTATTAGAAGTGGAAATAAAATCTTGTGACTTACGAAAATAAACACTCACTTCAAAGCGCTGGACCCTAAAGAAAGCACTTCCATTGGATACTGTATTTTTTTTCTATTTGGCAATGCAGCACATTCTGTGAAGTTAAATCATTTACCCAAGGGAAAACATCAGAAAAAACACAAAACCTAATATGAATTCAAGCTTATTNAACACTCACTTCAAAGCCCTGGACTCTAAAGAAAGCACTTCCGTTGGATACTGTATTTTTTTTCTATTTGGCAATGCAGCACATTCTGTGAAGTTAAATCATTTACCCAAGGGAAAACATCAGAAAAAACACAAAACCTAATATGAATTCAAGCTTATTGATATTCAGCCACATAATCATATACAACTGCTTAGAGTTTCATGAGTGGCATGGGATTAAAAAGGATATCAAGTACATTAACTGTCAGAATTAGAATTCATATAAATATATACACATACGTATACAAATATACACGTATGCATATGTATATACATATAACACATTTGCATGCATAAACACATATATGGAAAAATATATAAATATATCTATTTATGTGTATATATAAAGGTATATATTTATCTCCCTCTCCGGTTCACCCATGTGATGAGGGGGAGGGGAAGACACTGAAGATATAGTAAAATAGAACAAAGGAAGTGCAGTTACNGAACACAATACAAGGAAATGTTCAGTAATTCTTAGGGAAAGACAAAGAATAGTTACCTACATAGTAATAAATAGAGGCTGGTAAAAAATGGATTCAAAAATTTTAATAAGAATATAAATGAGTATTCAGAATTTTTGAAACTCCTTATTAGATGTGGATATAAAACGCCTTATTAGAAGTGGAAATAAAATCTTGTGACTTATGAAAATAAACACTCACTTCAAAGCCCTGGACTCTAAAGAAAGCACTTCCGTTGGATACTGTATTTTTTTTCTATTTGGCAATACAGCACATTCTGTAAAGTTAAATCATTTACCCAAGGGAAAACATCAGAAAAAACACAAAACCTAATATGAATTCAAGCTTATTGATATTCAGCCACATAATCATATACAACTGCTTAGAGTTTCATGAGTGGNGACCCTGATGCTGGGAGGGATTGGGGGCAGGAGAAGGGGATGACAGAGGATGAGATGGCTGGATGACACCACCGACTCTATGGACATGAGTTTCAGTAGACTCCGGGAGTTGGTGATGGACAGGGAGGACTGGCGTGCTGTGATTCATGGGGTCACAAAGAGTCAGACACGACTGAGCGACTAAACTGAACTGAACTGAAAGACTGTTTACTCCTGGAAAAATGCTAAAATGTGTTTATTTTAGCATGGGACTCTGAGATGAAACTTTCTCCAAAGGTAGTAGAGAAGGCCAAGGCCTAGGCAAAACTTGGACCTTAGTAGTAGTAGAGAAGCCAAAAGGAGATTAGAAATGTTAATTAGCTTAACCAAATTTATAATTTTATTCCAAGAAGAGTACAGAGCTTTCTCTCTGTCCCGGTCTCTCTCTCTTCTTACTTTTCTACTGCCTGCTGTGTGCTTAGTCACTCAGTTGTGTCCCACTCTTTGTGACCCTTGGGACTATAGCCCACCATCCTCCTCTGTCCATGGGATTTTTCAGGCAAAAATACTGGAGTGAGTTGCCATTTCCTCCTCCAGGGAATATTTCTGACCCAGGGATCAAACCCATATCTTCTCTGTCTCTTGCATTGCAGGAGGATTCTTTAACCATCAGGTGACATTCTCTACCCATCAGGGAAGCCATAAGCCCTTTGAAAAGAAGACAGATAGATTGTCATGACTCAGAGATAGCTATTTTAGCCATCTTAATTATATTCTTTTCCCCATCAATTTACATTGTTTAGAGTTTTAGACCATAGTTTGGCAAACTTTTTCTGTAAAGCATTAGATGGTAAATATTTTATATTTAACAGGCCAAATGCTGTTAAAATGACTTAACTCTTTTTTGTGACATAAAAGCAGCCATAACAGTGCATAAATGAGTGGGCCTGACTGTTTTCTAATAAAATGTTCTTCACAGAAATAGGTTACAAGATACAGCACAGGAAACATAGTTTGAAGTCTTTCAATTTAGAACATGGAGACTATCATTACGTATGGATTAAACTGTCATAATAAACAGATCCTTAACTACAGTAACTTATGTAAAATATGCATCTAGTTATCTTCAACATAAATTTTTAGAGTTAAGCAGTTTGGGGCTAATCAACAGCCCATACCATCATAAAATCTGAGTCAATAACAGCCCTCTTTCCCCTTACATATGGATGTGGCTATTTCTGGTCCAGTGATTTATAAATTAATTATTTCGGTGCCTTTTACCTGATAAATGATAATAGAGAAGAAACGAGATATCTACCAAAACAAACAGAGAAGCAAAGCATACGTAAAAACAAAGAAGCAAAATCCAAATAAAATAAAACAAAAATCTCCCCTTTTAAAAAAGAGGTCTTTTAAAAAATTTTTTTATTATTATTATTTTTTTTTACTTTACAATATTGTATTGGTTTTGCCATACATCATCATGAATCTGCCACGGATGTACACGTGTTCCCAATCCTGAACTCCCCTCCCACCACCCTCTCCATACCATCCCTCTGGGTCATCCCAGTGCACCAGCCCCAAGCATCCTGTATCCTGCATTGAACCTAGACTGGCGATTCATTTCTTGTATGATATTATACATGTTTCAGTGCCATTCTCTGAAATCATCCCACCCTCGCCCTGTCTCCCAGAGTCCAAAAGACTGTTCAATACATCTGTATCTCTTTTGCTGTCTCGCATACAGGGTAATCGTTACCATCTTTCTAAATTCCATATATATGCTTTAGCATACTGTATTGGTGTTTTTCTTTCTGGCTTACTTCAGTCTGTATAATAGGCTCCAGTTGAATCCACCTCATTAGAACTGATTCAAATGTATTCTTTTTAATGGCTGAGTAATACTCCATTGTGTATATGTACCAAGCTTTCTTATCCATTCATCTGCTGATGGACATCTAGGTTGCTTCCATGTCCTGGCTATTATAAACAGTGCTGTGATGAACATTGGGGTACACGTGTCTCTTTCAATTCTGGTTTCCTCAGTGTTTATGCCCAGCAGTGGGATTGCTGGGTCATAAGGCAGTTCTATTTCCAATTTTTTAAGGAATCTCCACACTGTTCTCCATAGTGGCTGTACTAGTTTGCATTCCCACCAACAGTGTAAGAGGGTTCCCTTTTCTCCACACCCTCTCCAGCATTTATTGCCTGTAGACTTTTGGATCGCAGCCAGTCTGACTGGTGTGAAATGTTACCTNGTACTAGTTTGCATTCCCACCAACAGTGTAAGAGGGTTCCCTTTTCTCCACACCCTCTCCAGCATTTATTGCCTGTAGACTTTTGGATCGCAGCCATTCTGACTGGCGTGCTTATCAGAGAAATGCAAATCAAAACGACAATGAGAAGGTCTTAAAATAGTTGCCTTTGACTGGTACATACACAGAAGAACAATGTGAGGACATTTTTATTCATTGTCCTTGGTAATCCTAGACTTTCCATCTTGGTACATCTTCATTTTCTTTATTTCATGTATCACATGTGAATTGGACATTATACTCTATGACCTCCTTTGCCATATTGTATGTCTCACACTTCTTGGGGCCTAAGGTTATTTTAGAAATGGAACCATTGGGTTTTACAAGGTAAATTTTCTGGTATGATTGGCAGTACAATTCTTTTGCAAATTCAGAAATGTTCCAGTCTATTTGGTTTCAATTTTTCCTTTGTGAATGTAAACAGCATAGCTCAAGATTTATTTCACCATAGGTTTTAAGCCAACATTTCCACCATTTCTGTCTTCAGTGTCAAAACTATTAAGCCCCTAGATAAAGACAATGTTGTGTGGCTACATAAGTCTGAGTAAGTTCAGTGTTTAGAGTATCTGTGAACTTATATGTGCAAAATGGGAAAATTGCCCTCAGAAAAAGTGAATGAGTTATGCTCTGGTTCTTTCTTCATTTTAGGAGTAGGAGATGAGAATTGGACCTGCCTTCTGGGTTCAGATACAAAAGCTATGCTTAGAGAAAGAGCGAGTCACCTAGCTTTAGGCTGGCATGCTTACTTCCTAACACTTACATGAGAGAGCAATAAGTGGCTCTTTTGTTTAAACCACTTAAATTTTTGGTTTATTTATTTTTACAGCCACCTAGCCTCTGCCTTAACAACAAAGACCTAGTACCTTTAGAGGTTGCAATTGCTGTTTCATAATTTCTCAACCAGCTAATTAGTTAATAATCTGATCACTTAATATAAATATAAGTTAAAACTGTGTTAGTAATAATCCAGGGCTAGAAATGCCAATAGTATAACAGTAGAAATACAGTCAAAAAATTAGTTTGTTATATTTGCTTATAATGTTTATAGCACCAACAATAATCTACCTATTTTCCAAATGGGCTTTTTATATGTAAAACTCTGAATTTTCAACAAGTTTTCTGAAAGCACTGTATGAGCCAGGAGTTTGTGCAAAATGTAAGTAATTTAATCCTTTGCTTTAAAATGATAGTAGGATTTGTATCTACCTATCTCTAATAGTCTCTAAAAATTTATTGAAGCCACAAACTATATAAACAAACACAACATGAAGGAAAATTATACTCACGTTGTGTCCATATAAATATTGATATCTATCAAAATCACATCTTCCTGATCATACTAGTATTTACAACTAATTCTGTTGAACATTATCTACTACATGTTATTTTCTGTAGCAAATAGAAGATAATTTAGAAAGGAAAGAGACTAAGTTCAAGCTCATACAGCTAGAAAGAGGAAGAGCTGAGATTTAAATTTTTAACATTTGAGATATGAAAAATTTAAGTTGATTCCATCAGGGAAGTGACAACTAGAAAGCATGATAGTTCTCATCTTAAAAGAATTTATGAAGATTAGCTATTTTTCATTCAGATTTGATTATTACAAGTTTATTAGTATAGCTGATCCAGGTTGCAATTTTTTTTCTCATCAAATTTAGTATTGAAGTTTCTCTGGGTATTTCCAATTTTAGTTAATAATAAAAAGCTCCTACTAAGCATTTTCCTATTTTCCCTCTCATGATTTACACCATTTAATGTAAATGAGATCCTGTGTTGATTAAAGAGGCAGTCAATAGTGTCACTTCTCTATATCCTGAGTTCTATATCTCCATCAAAGACCAGTGATTTACATTATATTCAGCCAAAGAATATGCTTTAAAAACATCAAGCAATGAGTGTGGTGGTGAACATGACCTGTAAGTACACAGAGGTCAGACTGTGTGACATTAACATGAGAATGAAAACAAGTCCTCTTCTGAAATTTATCAAGTGTATTCAAGAGTAAGTCAATAGGTGAGCTCTCCAATAGGCATATTGATATTACAAGATAGGTCACAGAGCAGTTGCCAGGAAAATGGGAGATGAATGTAGGTACCTAAAAAACTAAAAGGAGAAGTTATTTACCTCAGGTTTTAAGATTTTTGTAAAAAATGAATTATTACAATGCACCAATAAATGATCTGTATCTCATTCATATTATCCCTTTTCTCTGAATTTTTCAACTTAGAGGAAGAATTTTGGAACAGCTGTGAGAAATTGGAAAATTGAAAGTATATTCTATGGGTTAAGGCTGGGTCCTGGTAGCTCAGATGGTAAAGAAACCACCCACAATGCAGGAGGCCCGGGTTTGACCCCTAGATAAGGAATGGGTACCCATTCCAGTATTCTTACCTGCAAAATTCCATGGACAGAGGAGCCTGGCGGGCTATAGTCCATGCAGTCACAAAGACCTGGACTTGACTGAGTGACTAACAGAGAGTGAGAGAGTGAATTCCATCCAAAATACAGCTCCAGCTGCATGAAGGGAAAGACTGACTGTTTTCTTCAATTTTGGAGAAGTCTTATCTCTTGAGGGTATATATTTGTTTTATTTTTCAAATAACTGTCTCCAATTACATTTTGATGAATTTTCCTTTCTTACTGGGAAGGGATCAAGATATTTTGGCTCCACTTCAGAATTTCTGTCACCTGGTGGTAATAGAACAGCCTCGTTTCAGTAGTTGTTTGATTATTATCATGTAAAGATTTTCATATAAATATTCAGTTGTTTTCATTTTTAAGGCTTTATTCTCAACTCAATTCGAAGACTTTTCTGTCCCTCTACCCGAGGGCAGGTTGTTTCTCTACTTGTGGCTTTCTGAGTTGAGTCCTGCTCTGGCTTTCAGACACTTCCTCCCTCTCTCTTTTCTATGCATGGGCCCCAGTATAGGGCTCAAGGATCAGGGAAAGGGGTTAGATCAAAACCAAGGCCTACTGTCATGCCAGTAAGGGCCTCACTATGATTCAGTCTGTCTGTTCTTATTGATCATTAGCCATCTGCTTGTGTGGTGGTCTTCACATGGTTATGTCTTTGGAATATTTCACCAAGTTGGGTGTGCCTTTACTTAGCTCAGTAGCTGCCTAGCGGCCCACAGCTCCTTCTCCTCTGCTTAGCCCACTATTCTTAGTGTGAAGTTATGGGTGCAAATGAAGACTTTGTTCACTCAACCTTGAGCCTCAGATACAAGGTGAATAACCCACCATTTTCTCCCCAGGCACACAAAAACCGTTTCCCCTTCTAACACTCTAGCACAGACTGCTTCAGAATTTACTACACCAAGGTGGACACTACTTTTTCATTCAAATATATGCTCTGATTTTCCCCATCAGTCAGTTCCACATAGTAGAGAAGAATTAATAAGTATCAAAGCCATAATGTTACCTCTCAGAATATTCCCTGAAACAATTGCTATCCCCTCTGCTCTTATTTGGATGCCAGAGGGGTCTGAGTAAGCATCAAGCTGGAGAATAAGGTGCCGATATCACTATTTGCATGTATCCTTAGTCTTTGCAAATGATTTTGGGAGTTACTTGTTTTTAAGTCTCTCAAACATGGACCTTGCACTCCCTAAGAGGCTGCAAACTTTCTCAGCCATCTATTTGTACTAGCTGGAGGGCAGAGGCAGAAACAAGGAGCTGAGTTATTAATGCTCTCAATTAACTTTGAGGAAAATTTACTGATCTCGCCTACTTCCTGGTGTTTTCACCTTAGACTGTTGGATACTTAGCAATTTTGCCCTCAGCTTTGGTCTATGGCATCAATTCAAGAACAACAGGAAAAATTTCATTTGATATTGTTGAAGATTTTATTAGCTAATTTGAGAGAGAATCTTCATATGATTCACTCATTCTACTAGTTATTCTAGATGGTCAGAAGAGATAGATGTTTATTTGCTCCTTCTAATACTGAAAAAGGAAAATCCTTTTGTTCTACAGAGCATGTAGAGCTCATTTTGATTAGGAGGGAGTACAGACCTCTGCTCTTCAAATGTAACTAAAGGAAGAGGAGGAGAGTAGTACCAATCACTTTAACGGGTACAAAAGGAAAGTGCCATTCTGTTGATAGCTGAAAGAGACTGGATTTTTAAAACCAAGTCATAAAATGTCAGCACTAGAAAGGATGTTAGAGGTCACATAGGTCAAGTCTGATTTTATACTGAAAAAAAAAAAAAAAAAAAGCAAGATCCAGAGTGAAGGGAGGATGTGCTGAAGCTTCCTCAGCTATTTTGAAAAAATAACAATGTCAGATTGTCTGACAACAAATGATTTACACAGAATTTATTAAGTTGTTTAGTCAAATAGTTGGGACAGAGAGAAATAAGTCCATGCACATTTTACTAGAGTAACACACTCATAAGATAAGAAAAACATCATGCGTTTGTTGACACCAACATTGAATACCATCCAATTAGAAGAGTTCCTTTTAGTGCAACTGCCAGTCTGTTACCCTACTTGGCCTTTCAGGTTTACTGATGTAGCCTCACTGAATCATTTCAAAGTATGTATCATGTGTATTTCAGATGTAAAATATGAGATCTTCATTTACTGAGTATGCATACCCAGTGGGACTCATCCTCACTAAGTCACAACAATCAAAGATATCAAAAGACGGGCAGTGAGAGAAAGCAGTTGCCTAACTGGAAATACTACCCAACACCAGAAAAGCTTCAAATGACATAGATCAGGGGAAAAGAGAATGTAAGGTCTTTGTAAAATGAAGACATATTCTAATTTTTCTTAAAGTGTGAATTTGAAATCATCCTTTTAAACATTTTGGCATAACGTAGATTTGCTTTCTTTTCTTATCCTTCTCATTTTCCCCATAAGGCATAAACCTCACTCAGAATTAGTATCAGTGTATATGTAAACTCTTGGAAATAATTATTTAGTCATATGCCATGTCAGGAAAAATGGCCGACTTTGAGATGGAATCTTTTATATTGGTTGGAGTCTGCTTCAAATAAAAACTGTGTGTTAATGAGCTGACATTTCCATCACCCTGAAGAGATTCTGTAATTAGCTATCTAAAAACAGTGGTGCAGTTATGCAATTGTAGTTATTTTTAATTGCTTTATTCCTAATGAGGAAGCTTTTTGGATTAACTCGCTACGTTTGTAGTGGGTGAAGAAAACGTCTTGATAGAAATAGTGTTCTCAAATATTTGTCTCTATCCCCAGATAANCGACTGAGTGATTGAACTGAACTGAATATTAAATTAGTTTGTCTATTCATTTTATACATGTTAAATTTCATCCATAGGCCAGACCTGTGCTAGAACCAATGGATACAGTGAACCAAATAACAAGATATCTATCTTCATGGTGCTTAAAGGCCATATTTAATTTCATATTATTCATTCATTTGCCTATCTTCCTTTTATTATTATTATATTATTATTATTTGCTAATCTATTCAAGACATATATTACTGAACATCTTTCATGTGTCAAGTACTATGCTAGAGAAATGAAATATAAGGCAAAATCCCTTTTGCTCAAGAATTTCAAAGTCCAGTGATACAGATAAACAAACTGACATTTTTTTTTTTTTTTTTTTAAAGAAAGCAGTGTGTGCTGTGGTAGGAGATGCAGAAACTGTTATATTAGGAGGAGTCTTATGGGCTCAGAGAAGATTGCTCCAAAAAAAAAAAAAAAAAATAGGTAAGAGAATTGAGACTTGAATGGTGATGAGGAATTAGTCACACAAGTCTAGGAGAGGTGAAAATTGCTAGGATATTNTAGGAGATGCAGAAACTGTTATATTAGGAGGAGTCTTATGGGCTCAGAGAAGATTGCTCCAAAAAAAAAAAAAAAAATAGGTAAGAGAATTGAGACTTGAATGGTGATGAGGAATTAGTCACACAAGTCTAGGAGAGGTGAAAATTGCTAGGATATTTCAGGCAGAATAAATAATATGTGCATGTATATTGGGACAAGGGCAAGAGGTATCATTAGAATGATATGGCTTGAAGTAAGACATATGAGGGAGAGAGGTTCAAGTCTTAAAGAGATTTTGAACCACAATAACAAATTTGTCCTTGGAATGACAGAGACAATTGATTTATATTACTAAAGGGAAAGATATGATCAGCTCTGCGTCATTGAAGTCACTGAGGAGGCTGGATTATGTTCAAGGAATGGAGTGTATGTTGGGAGCAGACTGGAGTTATAGAGACAGGGAAGGGATCTATTGCAATTAAATGCAGTGAAAGAGGACAAGGTTTTAAAGACACTTCAATTAATTTATTGTTCATGCCATTTCACTGGGCCTAGAACAGACATAGATAAACAGTCTGACATGGAAATAAATCAAGAAAATGTTTAAACTGCATCTGGCAATGCTGATTGCATTTATCCAATTGAATATATATGTGCATAATATTGCCCTATTGTTTTGGGCTTTAAAAAACAACACCATTAGATCAGTCATTTGTTTTATGAAGACATCTTTAATTCAGTAAGTGGTGCTTTGCTGATTTCTTTTTGGAATTGGAGGAAAACAAAACATTTTTCAAAATACTTGTAAAATATGTAAAGGTAAATTTGTAATTGCTGAAACATTGAGTTGAGTTAAACTAGTAGGGGACAATTTGTAGACCAGTTTGAAGTATGTCAAATTATCATATCTTGTTTGAAAAGATGTATGGAAAAATCACATATTTACCATCAGTTTATGAAATCATTCCATTATTCTGCTATATTTAACTATTTTATTTCTATAACTTTCCTCATATTAATATAAAAATGAGAAATTTTTATCAGGACCTAATTGTTCTAGCAGGTATCAGATATGTGTATGGCTCAATCTCTGCCTCATCATTAATTGGGAGCTCACTCTATGATACCTGTGTAGTAAGCAAAGTCTTTTCCTCATGGAACTCACATGTGGAGCTGAAATAAGACAATAAACAAACATGTCAGAAAAAATATCTCCAACAAGGACCAGTGCTACTTAGGAAATCAAGCAAGTTTATAGTTAGTGAGTATTCAGATTTGGGGAGATTTTAGTTAAAGCTTTCAGGAAGTCTTCCTGGGGGAGTGCTATTGAAGCTAGGAAGTAAATGACAGAGTGGTAACCATGCCTCTATCTGAAGAACGTTCCAGATGGAGAGAATGGTCCTAGCCCTTATGAAGAAAGAATAAATCGTTGGTTAGAGCAGGGAAAGCAAGAGAGAACCTAAGTAGGAAAGTATAAAGATCAGAGAGCCAGGGACACTTGAGATAGGAGAGAGAGCAAGACCATGTAAGACCTTCTGGGCTGATTTTATTTTGATTGCAATGGGAAAATTTTAGCAAGGGAAACTTGGTTCAATGTGCCCCATGTTGATTTCTCTGGATCTGTACAATGGTCTTACAATGCCAGCCTTCAGATCTAACTGGTGTGAAATAGTGAACAAATTCCAGGAAAGCTATACTTCTTCATGACCAAAGGATATTTACTGTGATCTGTAGTTTGGGCAGCTTAGAGATTAGATAGATAGGAAGTAAGTTCTGCCAAGTTATTTTGCTCCAAATAATTTCAAATTATATATAAAATATATATTTTTTATTTTAGGGTATGTGTATAAGCATACTATATTTCCAAATTATTTTTAGCATGGTGATTTTTATCCTTGTTTTATCACTAAATCAATTCTTAAATCTTTTACTCATATGTTTTAATTGAATCTCATCACAAGCTCAGGATACTATAGAAGATCTTCATAGGTGGAAAGGGAAAGAAAACTCTGCTTCTCTTTTGCATTCTTATCTGCTTGTCACCTGTCAAAAGACAACCTTGTACTTTTGAGCCAGAGGAACTCAAATGAGAAGCAAGCTTCACCAATCCCATTCAAGTCTTCTCCATGCAAGGGTGGTTCTTGTTCCTACTTACAGGACACACTCCTACACATGCAGTTTTAAATTTGATACATAAAATAACACCAGTGCAATCATGCCTTGGGCAATAACCTTTAGAAAGCAGGAAGGACATCAAAACATTCTTTCTACCACAAGGGTGCAGCTGTCCATTTATGTTGCTCTTTGTGGCTCTACCACTCAGCCCTGACAGTTTTGTCTTGCTACCTGTGATTATCGCTACCTGTCATTATGGCTTCCCATGTCACCCAATAGTAAAGAATCCTGCTAACGCAGGAGCTACTAGAGATGTGGGTTCAATCGATGGGTCAGAAAGATCCCCAGGAGTAGGAAATGGCAATCCACTCTTGTGTTCTTGCCTGAGAAAACCCATAGACAGAGGAGCCTGGTGGGCTACAGTCCATGGGATTGCAGAGTCGAATGCAACTGAGTAAACACACATATACCCGTGATTATATGATAGTTCTTACCGACAGAGGAACAGCAACATGAGGAAAGGAAAAGTCAATATTCATTTTCTGTTTGCGTTTTTGGTGCTCATTTTCACTATATCCTTGTGTACAAAACTGTAGAGTATGTGCTGGCCTGAGTGTATGTGGGTCTCCCTGTTAAAGACAGGTTGAAAGATGTTGCTAACCCTCAGATGGAGAAAATTTGTTAAATCCTTTCACTGAGTGCTCAATCAGAAAATGACAACAGTCATCAAGTTAAACATGTCCAAATTACTTTTGCTATTATAAATTGACAATTTAACATATATTTTTGTGACTCTAAGCTGAGTGATAATTGGCTCATTTTCCATAGTCCAGATTCAGCAACTCAGAAAATGCTAAAGAACCATCTTTAAGAAAGAGCTGTACAAATGTTTTTGCCCTATTATTTCCCACATATTTGCAAATAATAAAAAATACAGGTACCATATTATCATCATTATTGCTATTATTCATATATTAAAGTATATATAGAGTCACAACCATATATCATGTAATAATCATTGAAATATGAAATATCTTTTTGTTTTATAAAATATATTTATTCAGCATCTTACTAATTAGTTTTAATGTGACCAAAAAAATTAAAAAATACATGAGAAGAGCTACTGATTTGACCTTTTGCTCATTCAGTAAATAGAGGTTGATTTTCAGAATAGTTCTTATAAGTTTGAATACTGAGGTTTTTCAAAAAGTTTTTTTCTATTTAGGTAACTTATGTATAGTTATTTCCTTTCTTAGAAATCATAACTGAGTAGACATTTGCCAATATGGTAATAAGGAAAGGAAGCTGCAACTGTTATTTTCCATGCCCCACAGGGAATCCTATGTTTTATGAATAAATCAGGGAAAACAATGAATTCTGAAGATATAGCTGGTATGTTGTTGCTGCTGCTGCTGCTAAGTTGGTTCAGTCATGTCTGACTCTGTGTGACCCCACAGACGGCAGCCCATTAGGCTGCCCCGTCCCTGGGATTCTCCAGGCAAGAACACTGTAGTGAGTTGTCCATTCCTTCTCCAAGGCATGAAAGTGAAAAGTGAAAGTGAATTTGCTCAGTCGTGTCCAACCCCTCGCGACCCCATGGACTGCAGCCCACCAGGCTCCCCCGTCCATGAGATTCTCCAGGCAAGAGTACTGGAGTGGAGTGCCATTGCCTTCTCCACCTGTCAAATAAATCATAACTTATTCTTTCCATGGAAAGAAAGTGATGAGATCTATCGAATGTGACAAGGAATTTTGTTTTTGTTTTGTATTTTGTTGCTCAATACAAGAATAATATGTTTAAGGAATGCATGGGACTATATTTTTGACTTATCAGAATTACAGTAATTATTGCATCTGTCAAAAGTCTTCAAATTTAATCAGATTGAGATTACTTTTACTTCTGTATTGAAATAATGGAAATAAAATGTACTCATCTAGAAATGTTGATGAGAGTGCCTTGGTCAAGAAATTATTCCTAGACATATGAGACTCAGAAAGAGATTAAAATGTTTCTGCAGCCATTTAGTTGTAAGTGGTAGAATGAACTGAGAACTTAATGCCTCCTCAGTAGAGGCAGCAATACCTTAACAATTACTGCATTTCATGGAGCCACTGTTAATTATCTGGATGGTGTAAGTCTCCCCTGATGACAATAAATTTATAGTGAGAAAAATCTTCATATTAAGTAAAGAGTAACCAGAGGTGAAGCAGTAACACATTTTCTTGGCAGTTTGATCTGAGAAAAAGAAGTGGATGGGAGTCCATGCAACAAATGGAAGTTGGTATAATAAACAGGTTTCAGGTTATGGATGAAATTGAAAACTGATGGAATCTGGATTTAGGTTTTGCTGTTTGTCTTTTTGTCCTACTGGTTGGTTTCATTATATTTAGTGTAAATAAATCAGTTGTTCTAAATCAACTTTGATCATCTCCACAATTGTCAGCATGTCCCTTAGAGGAAACTTCCAGTGGAAAAAGATAAAACTGATTTGTGTGGGGGCGGTTGGGCTGGGAGGGCGTTGCTGAAAATTCTAGTAATTGTAGTAACTTGCACTCTAAAAATGGCTCCCTACCTCTCACTATGATCAGAGGAGGCTGAGCTCATTCTGTGGGAGTAGATCACTGGGTTGAACCTCAGAGCTGCTACCTTAAAAAAACCTAACAACATACAGCATTCATNTTCAGATGTGTATAAGAGACAGGATTTGATGCCATTTCTTTTTCTTACCTGATTACCCTGGTTAGAATGTCCAGTACCATGTTGAATAGGAGTTCTAAGATGGGGAACCATTGTACTATTTCCAAACTTAGAGGTAAAACTTTCAACTTTTTTGCCTTAATGTAGAATATTAGCTGTTTGGATTTGTTATATATTTATTATATGCCTTTATATTTTTATCATGATAACATGTTTGAATTTTATCAGAATGTTTCTTCTGCATTTATTTAGTTGATCATAGGATTTATTTTTCATTCTATAATATGATGTACTATACTTACTGATTTGGCTCTGTTGAACCATCCCTGCATCCTAGGGCTAAATCCCTCATGATCATGGTATATGATCCTTTTAATCTGTTACTGATTTCAACTGCTACTTTGGTTGAGAATTTTGATGTGTGTATTCATGATGGATATTGACCTGTGTTTTTCTTTTCTTCTAATATACTTGTTTGGTTTTTGTATCAAAGTAACACTGGCTTCTTAAAGTTGATTTAGATGTGTTCCCTCTCTTCATATTTTTGAAGAATTTGAGAAAGATTAACATTAGTTCTTTAAAAATGTAGTAGAATTCTTCAGTGAGACCACTTAGTCCTGGGCTTTTCTTTTCAGATGGTTTAGATTACTGGTTAAGTCTCCTTACTCATCATTGATATGTTCGGATTTTCTGTTTCTTTATGATTCAGTCTAGGTAGGCTATGTGTTTCTAGAAATTTGTCAGCTTATTTTAGGTTGTCCATTTTGTTGTCATATCATTATTCATGGCAGCCTTTAATGATCCTTTAAATTTATTTGTATACATTGTAATGTGTTCTCTTTTTTTTTTTTTTCTTTTACTTTATTTTACTTTACAACACTCTATTGGCCTTGCCATACATCGACATGAATCCACCACAGGTATACACGAGCTCCCAATCTTGAATCTCCCTCTCACCTCCCACCCCACAACGTCTCTCTGGATCATCCCCATGCACCAACCCCAAGCATCCTGCATCCTGCATCGAACATAGACCAGCGCCTCGTTTCTTACATGATAGTATACATGCTTCAATGCCATTCTCCCAAATCATCCCACCCTCTCCCTCTCCCTCAGAGAGAACACCTGTGTTCTCTTTTATTTATAGTTTTATTTGAGTTCACTTTTTTTTCTGACTAGCTAAAGGTGTGCCAATTTTATCTTCTCAAAGAACTATTTTTAGTTTTGTTAATCTTTTTATTGTTTTTCTAGTCTCAATTTTATTTACTTCTGCTTTAATCATTATTTCTTACCTTCTGCTAACTTTAGGCTTAGTTCATTCTTGGTTTATTTTTAGTTTATTAAAAAATTTTTTTAATTTATTTTTTATTAGAGGGTAATTGTGTTACAATTTACTGGTTTCTGCTGTACAACAATTCAAATGAGTCATAATTATATATATAAATGTATCTATCCTCTTCTTTCTGAGCCTCCCACCTGCCTCCCATCCCATCCCTCCAGGTCATCACAAGACGGCAACCTGGACTCCCTGTGCTATACACCATCTTTCCACTAATTATTTATTTTACACATTAGCAAGTATATACTTCAGTGCTGCTTTCTCAATTCATGCTACTGTCTCCTTCTCCCACTATGTCCACATGTCCTTTCTCTACATCTGTGTCTCCATTCCATCAGTACCATTTTTCTAGATTTCACATATATATGCATTAATAAACAATGCTTGTTTTTCTCTTTCTAACTTATTTCACTCTGTATAATAGGCTCTAGATTCATCTACCTCATTATAACTGACTCAAAATTATTCCTTTTATCACTGAGTAATATTCCATAGTATATTCGTACCACATCTTCTCTATCCATTCATCAATAGACATCTGGGTTGCTTCTGGGTGCTCATTATTGTAAACAGTGCTGCAATGAACATTGGGTTACATGTGTCTTTTAGAATTGTGGTTTTCTCAGGGTATTTGCCCAGTAATGGGATTTCCCTGGTGGCTCAAACGGTAAAGAATCTGCCTGCTTTTCGGGAGACCTGTCTTCAATCCCCGAGTCAGGAAGATGTCCTAGAGAAAGGAATGGCTACCCACTCCAGTATTCTTGCCTGGATAATTCCATGGACAGAGGCCATAGTCCATAGGGTCTCAAAGAGTTGGATACAACTGAGCGACTTACACCTTCCCTTTTTTCATGGTAGTTTTTTTTTTCTTCTAAGTCAAGAAATCTTCATACTATTCTCCTTAGTGGCTGTATCAATATACATTCCCACCAACAGTGCAGGAGCATTTTCTTTTCTCCACATCCTCTCCAGTGTTTATTGTTTTTAGTTTTGTTTTGGTGTGAGGTGATACGTCGTTGTAGTTTTGATTTGCATTTCTCTGACAATGAGTGATTTTGATCATCTTTTCATGAGTTTATCAGCCATCTGTATATTTTCTTTGGAGAAATGTCTGCTTAGATCTTCTGCCCATTTTTTGATTGGACTGTTTGTTTTTCTGATATTGAGCTGTATGCACTGCTTATATATTTTATAGATTAATCCTTTGTCAGTTGCTTCATTTGCAATTACTTTTTCCCATTCTGATGGTTGTCTTTTAAACTTGTTTATTGTTTCCTTTGCTATGCTAAAAATGTTTAAGTTTAATTAGGTCCCTTTTTTTTTTTTTTTTTTGTATTTATTTCCATTACTCTAGGAGGTAGGTCAAAGAGGATCCTGCTGTGGTTTATATCAGAGTGTACTGCCTATGTTTTCCTCTAAGAGCTTTATAGTGTCTGTCCTTACATTTAAGTCTTTAATCCATTCTGTTTATTTTTGTGTATGGAGTTAGAAAATGGTCTATTTTGATGGGTAAAGTTAGTTTGTGTATTTGAATTCTTCCTTTTTTCTTAGTGTATGTAACTATTCAGGCAGGGATGTAGGTTTTGCTCTGAGATCAGACCAGGTTTTGCCTTGAAGTTGGGCAGGACTACTGGCTTCGTGATCAGGTAAGTTGCTGCCTGTGCACTGCTGTTGGGTGAGGTCACTGGCCAGGCTTTCTGGTTAGGCAGTGTCACCGTCTGCATCCTTTAGTTGAGTGGGACTGGAGACTGTTCTGTGGTTGGGCAGTGCCACTCTCTGTGTTTCTTGGTCAGTTGAGGCTACAGGATATACCCTACAGCCGGGTAGTGTGGCTATGCTTTCTGTCTGGATGAGGTTGCACTCTGCGTTCCACAGTGGGAACAAGGCATATGCTGGCCTTGGCTGCCCAGTGATCCAAGGCTGCCCAGGATCACTGTTCAGTCTTTCTGGTTAGGCAGGGCCAGAGGCTATGCTCAACTGCTGCTGCTGCTGCTAAGTTGCTTCAGTCGTGTATGACTCTGTGCGACCCCAGAGACGGCAGCCCACCAGACTCCCCTGTCCCTGGGATTCTCCAGGCAAGAACACTGGAGTGGGTTGCCATTTCCTTCTCCAATGCATGAAAGTGAAAAGTGAAAGTGAAGTCACTCAGTCATGTCTGACTCAGTGACCCCATGGACTGCAGCCTACCAGGCTCCTCCATCCGTGGGAGTTTCCAGGCAAGAGTACTGGAGTGGGGTGCCATTGCCTTCTCCGCTATGCTCAACAGTTGAGAAGATTTACTGCCTTGGCTTCCCGTCTAAGTTAGGCTGTAGCACTGGCTCTACAGCTGCCTGGGTTTTCTGACATTGCTTCCTGCTGGGTGAATCTGGAAGTTGTGCTCAGCAGTTGGAGGTGGTGATAGTTGTGAATTTGTTTCCCTGCCCAGGCAAGCCAAAGAATGTGGTTCTTTGTTACCAGGCATCTGTACTGAAGCTGGGAGCACTGCTTGGTCACTCCTATAACCAAGAAAGTGATCGGCCATGATCTGAGTGATCGTTGCTAATAAGCTCCTGTCCAACAGTGATCTAGGCCTAAGGATTCCCTTAATGATCTCCACTAGGCAGGACCCAATTGGGCTTCCTGAGAATCCTCCCTCAATGATGGGAGAGCTGGATGTTCACCTTGGGCTGCTCTTTACTACTAGAGAAAGTTTAGATGTAGAGAAGAGCTATAGATTCACGTCTGTACTGGCCTGGGGGAGGGAAGATATGGTAAGAGTGAAGCCACTCCTCTTACTCTTCTAATGCAGTCCTTTTTGGCGGTCCAGTTGGGTGCTTCAGGGGCATCCCCCACTTCTGCCATTTTCACAGGGATGTTTTCTCTGTGGATAGCTGCTAATTAGTCTTTGCATGACGGGGACTGATGTCACGAATGATCCCTGACACCATCTTGATGATGTTACTATTTCATGGCTATTCTAACATGTTATATGTCTGTATGAATTTTTGTATTACTTTAATTCACTTCCTGGAATATTTTGTTTGTGCTTTATATGGTATTGTAGTGACTTTATATACTAAATATATATCTTTATATATATAGTATATACATATATATATTATATATATATTATATATCAGTTCAGTGCAGTTCAGTTGCTCAGTCGTGTCTGACTCTTTGCGACCCCATGGATCGCAGCATGCCAGGCCTCCCTGTNCTGTAATTTTCTTCTTGGCACCAACAGTATATTTTTATTAAATATTTATTAATATTTATAGTTTATTCCCATGTCTATTACCAACTGAGCTATCAGAGAAGCCTGATATTCTATTACTACAGTGTTATCATACATAGTAAGTATTTAATTAATGTGTTACCAAATGTGTTGAAAATACAAATGAATAAGTTTAAATTATGCAAAGTAGTATTCTATATGCTCTGATGAAATTTATAGTCATTGTGAATAGATGATTTTCTTTCCATCTTTCCATCTTATCATTTTTACTAAACTAACTTGTCTTTGTCAAGATACTTTTTTCCATTCAAAGCTACATTGCTATTCTGTTTAATGAAGATTGGAGGAACTGCTTTGATTCAGAGGAAGAACATTCATAGACTTTTGTATAAAAGAGAAGGAAAAAAAAAAAGAAATGGCTATCTCATCACCCCATGCTGCAGCAGTAATTTGTATATGTTCCCATATATTATATATTTCAACGTATATTTGTATTTGTATTTGTATTGGTACAAGTATTTGTGCAATAGGCATATAGTTCTCAAATCAAAATAGGTGCTATTTTGTGAAATCTGGGCCCTGCACAGCCTAAGCTAACTTTGCTTGTTGATAAAAATCACTATGGTTATGGTAATAATACTATACTACTATAATACCACATAATGTCATACTTCTATAATACTACTACTATAGTTGTAGTTGTTGCCTACATTATTATATTGAGATTTTCCAAGCACAGCAAAAGGTAGCGATTCTAAATTAGATTGAACTGCTTAGGAAAGTAAGCATTTAATTGAGGTTTTCTTTCTCATTGAAACCATAAATTAAAAGAGCACAAAAAATAAGTAACTTCAAAAGATATCGGACAGCTGTCAGAAATATTTTATATCAAGAGACATACCTAGTGATTTTTCCATTTGCAGGTATCACTGCAGTGCTTTTTTCAAATAGTAAAAGGATCTTGAATCCTTTGTGATTNTTAAAAGAGCACAAAAAATAAGTAACTTCAAAAGATATCGGACAGCTGTCAGAAATATTTTATATCAAAAGACATACCCAGTGATTTTTCCATTTGCAGGTATCACTGCAGTGCTTTTTTCAAATAGTAAAAGGATCTTGAATCTTTTGTGATTCTCTAAAACACCCATTTTCTCTATGATATAATGACAATTATTTCTTAACACTGGTGGACATAATTTAGATGATCATGCTTTAATAAGTTTTCTTTCCCTTGATACCATCTATTTTTGCTAATGTCCTTGGCATGTGAAACTTTTAGAGTTTTCACCAAATTCTCATCCATTAGTGATACATGATAAGATTTATGGGCAAAAATTCCATTAATATTAATGAGATTAACTTTCATAAATCTTATGTTTTTGCTGATAGAGTAGATTCTAGTAACAGTAAAATTCTGTGCATTAATTAGAGAACAAATAGGGTTACTTTATCAAGTACATAAAAACATTAAAAGTTACATAATTAATATATGAGCAATTAGTCAAAGTTATGAAAATTCTAATAATTATGATAATAAAGAATTTTAAACAGTTACCATTTCATTTTGATGACTTTTTCTTTTAAGTCAACTGCTGTGAGCAATATGTATGAACAATACCCAACAAGATGACTTGTCTGGATGTTGTTTAGAAGACTGGTTATTACTAAAATATCTTTATTTGCATGTTAATTGTTTGAATGGAATGCACATACTACTGTATCACCTTCAAAGCAGGAAGTATAGCATGTTCAAATTGGACCCACTGGGATAACCCAGAATAGTCTTCCCATCACTATATCTTTAACTTAACCACATTTGCATAGTCCCTTTTGCCAAGTAAGGTAACATATTCACAAGTTTGCAGGACTAAAATATAGACATCTTAGGTTATTACTTTACCTACCATAGTCCCCATCCCCTCATCCAGGGTATATTTTTCCTATAACATATGTATTAGTCAGCTCAGGCTGCCATAACAAAATACTGGGTGGCTTAAAAAATAGAAACTTATTTTTCACAGTTCTGGGTACTAGAAGTCCAAAATAAGGGTGCTAGCACTGTCAGATTCTACTGAGAGCTCTCTTGTAGGTTTTCACCTTCTTGTTGGGTAACACATGGTGAAGAGTGACCTCCAGTGTCACTTCCTCTCTTACAGGTGTGCTAGTTCTACCAGATCAGTGCTCCACCCCTATGATCTTATTTAACCTTAGTCATTTCCTTAAAGACTCTCCAATAAATCACATGGGGGACTAGGGCTCTCAGAATCATGCACATATGAGTCATTCCTGTATTATAATTTACCTTTTTCACATCCTCCTTAGTTAAATTGGAGACAGTTAAAGTACATGCCTTTTCAATACTATAAGACAAGTGCTTCAAAAATAACAAATATTTGTTTAACTAAAAGTGTTTGTTTTAAGGTGGAAAAATCATCTCAGCACTCCTTTGAGATTGGGTTAATTACATGCAAAATTAACTGTAACAGGAGAAATTGCCAACACAAACCATTGTTGTCGTTTTTGTTGTTGTTCAGTCACTAAATTGTATCCAACTCTTTTCTACCCCATGCGGCACACCAGGCTCCTCTGTCCTCCACTATCTCCCAGAGTTTGCTCGAATTCATGAGCAAAATTGAGTCGGTGATACTATCTAACTACCTCATCCTCTGCCACCCCTTCTCTTTTTGCCTTCAATCTTTCCCAGTATCAGGGTCTTTTCCAATGAATTGGCTCTTCACATCACATAGCCAAAGTATTGGAGCTTCAGCTTCAACAACAGTACTTCCAATTAATATTCAGGGTTGATTTCCTTTAGGATTGGCTTGTTTGACTCCTTGCTGTCCAAGGAACTCTCAAGAGTCTTCTCCAGCACCAAAGTTTGAAAGCATCAATTCTTTGGTACTCAGCCTTGTTTATGGTCCAGCTCTCACATCTATACATGACTGCTAAGTCACTTCAGTCGTGTCTGACTCTGTGCAACCCTATAGATGGCAGCCCACCAGGCTTCGTCGTCCCTGGGGTTCTCCAGGCAAGAGCACTGGAGTGGGTTGCCATTTCCTTCTCCGATACATGACTAATGGGAAAAAAAAAACAAAAAACACATAACTTTGACTGTACAGAGGTTTGACTATACAGAGGTTTGTCAGCAAAATGATGTCTCTGCATTCTAATATGCTGTCTAGGTTTGTCATAGCTTTCCTTCCAAAGAATATCTTTTAATTTCATGGCTGCAGTCACTGTCTGCAGTGATTTGGGAGCTCAATAAAATAAAATCTGTCACTGCTTAGACTTTTTCCCCTCCTATTTGCCATGAAGTATTGGGACTGGATGCCATGATCATAGTTTAGGGAAAGGCTTAGGGGCAGGCTATGGTCTGTAACAGACATGATAGTGAGAAGACTGCCAGTGGTACATATGCTTAATTAAAATTTACCCATGCCTGTTGCCCTCGGTTATCTTTGCTATTTCTACAGATATCTTCTATTTGGCAAGATAACAGATGACAAAATAAAAGTGAACACTGCCATGAAAAAGCAAAGCAAAAGTCTTAAGACCCAACTTGAGTAATATTTTAACTTACCTTCCAGATCATGGTGATTGCATTTATCAGAAATCACTTGGAATTACAAACCTGTACATATTGATCTCAATTATGTTTTCTCCTCTAAATTCAATTTAGAACTGATAAATTCAGCATCACAGATATAAGTGCCTTAATAAACAACTATTTAATGAACAATTTCAAAAATATACTAAAGTGTTTATACTTGATTTTACTAATATATAAATAGAAATGAAATTATAGCCCTGAATTGATGTTGAAAATAATGCTTCTTATTTATATATGAAGTAGTTATAAGATGTTTTATATCTCATTATGTTATTTCAGTGAACTACATTTGAGTCTGAATCAGAAATGAGATTTTAAAAAATTCTTATTTTACTCAGAATCAGGACTAGAAATAGTCATATTATTAGAGAGATTTTCTATGAGAGATTTTTATGGGACTGCTATATTCATCTTTGTTATATTTAAGAAGAATAAAGCTGTAAATTGCTTATTCTCCCAGCTCATTATCTATGACCATATTTCATACAGGATACAGTTCATGTCAATGTAAATACTGAGACAACATTCTTTATACAGACAATCTTAAGAATTGTCAAGTTAATGTATGCAAAAATACTCTATTTTCATAATAATATGAATGAAATATGATTGTCCTCATAGGGCTTCCCTTGTGGCTCAGCTGATAAAGAATCCATCTGCCTGTAATGCAGGAGACCTGGGTTCCACCCCTGGGTTGGGAAGATCCCCTGGAGAATGGAAAGGCTACCCACTCCAGTATTCTGTTCTGGAGAATTGCATGGACATTACAGTCCACAGGGTTGCATAGAGTCAGACACAACTGAGCAACTTTCACTTCATAGAAGCTATAATTTAACAAATGTTATGAATGGTTAAGTTACCAAAATATTTCACTAAATGGATTTTTTGCTTTGTCTTGTGGAACAGAAATTTACTCAAAGGGAAAAAGAGGCTTATTTTAATACTTGAACAGAACTTTATAGAACACAATAGGAAATTTGCCTCAACTTTATAAAAATGTAAAACAGGATTTTGTCTGATTTGTTGTTACCTGCAACTCTTAAAATGAGACCTTTTGAAACAATATTATTTACTCTGCAGAGATTAGATATGGATCCATGCTCAGGTCAATCACATAGGAAAAGCACCAAAGTTTGCAAAAATGACTTCTTAGGCCCAAATCTGCTGTAGAGACCATGACTGTGGAGGTGGGAGTCCCCAGGGTTAGGTCAGTAGGGAGGAAATATCACTCAGGTATGATATACATAAGACTGGCCAGATACTTGAAAACCCAATGAAGAAAGTTTGAACTATTTCAAAGTTTGGGCTATTTCATTAGTTCTATAAAATACATACCTGTAGGTACTTATTGACTACGTTATATCTCTTTTCCAAAGCTACTCTGAATTAGATGTGGGATAGTTTAAGATAATCCTCTTAATGGAGTTACATTTTTCCTACTTTTCATCTTTATCAGTTTGTTTCCATTGTTGTAAGATTTTTCTCAACTTTACTTTCAACATTTCTATTTTTTTGAATAAATATCTACTAGCACCATTTTTTTTTTTTAATTTCTAAGACTTCTTTTCTGTTTTATGACCATTTGTTTTATGGCCTGTTCTTATTTAGTGAATGCAATATCATCTTTCATTCCTCTAAAATTATAAATTCTGTCTTGTCTAAATTTACTTCTGGTCTTTATAATATCTATGCCTCTGTTTTCTCAGAGTCTGCTTTTATGATTATGTGTTTTGATTTCTTTCTGCCAGTTTAAGTACTTTTCTCAACTATCTGTCATTCTTTGGCACTCACAAGGATATTGTAACTTCTGTAGGGAGTGGCTTGAAAAGAAAAGACTTTATTGTAAGACCCCCAGATAAAGATTTCTGTACATTTTTTTTTTTCTGCCTGTTCTGTCAGGTTTCCTGAGATGAATTTCTCAATCTCTTCCTTGAGAGGACAAGTCTTGCACAAATGCACCCTCCTGAGGGAGTGTAGAGAAAAAAAAAATATATGTCAGGTAGATCTTCACCTATACCTTCTTCTTGCTATACATAATTCCCTCCCTTCTTCCTGATGTCCTTTGGAGCAGGACTTGGTTCAGAGAGTCCAGTAACATTTCCACAATAGTGTGGAAAGGTATCCATTAGTCCAACTCCTCTTCATAAGAACTTAGCCACCTGTTATTTTCAGCTCTTTATATCGAATCCTGAGAAATTTAGGAGAGCTTTAGTTTAGATCACTTCCACTCTAATTGACTCCTTTCTCTGTAGATTTAGAGTTTAATAGATCCCAATATTCTAAGTCAGATATTAGATTTCCATCTACTATCAATTTTCCAAAATTTTGTTGTCATGTCTAATCTTCTCTATCTGCTGTTAGCTTTTCTCTCTCCTTCATGTCCTAGTATATTTAGTCCTTTTGTGTTTACCTTAATTTTAGTGTGTTCTCTGGAGATGAGTTAAAAGTACATTACCAATGTGTATTTTTAATTTTCATCCATTAGTCTTTTTTAATCATGTTCATGTTTTTGTTAGATAAAATGAAATAGAAATAAAAGCATTCTTCCTTAAATAATGACCTTAGTGTAGCAAATACTCCGTTATTATGATAATAATATGCTTTTGAAAGGGAGACTAAGTTTTTAAAAAATTTATCATTGGACTTCCCATATTGGTTCCTTAAAAAAGAAACCTCAGGCATCTTCCTTGAATAGTAGTCAACACTAAGGACACAATCTACCAAATTTAACCCTCAATCTATAAAATTAAAAATTAACTCCTTTAGACCATAGTTGAACATATTTATTTATTGTTACAGGATCAAACTCTTTCCCATTGTCTGCTCTTTATTATTTCTCTTTCAGCCATCTCTTAAAACACACACAGGTATGTGTGCACAAACACACACATATTCATATGCAAAAACATACTGACACATTACTCACATACAGATATTCATTTTCAAACTGCCTAGTTATATCTATGTTGCTGAAATGGCATTATTTCAGTGTTTTTTTGTGGCTGAGTAATATTTCATTGTATATACGTACCACATCTTCTTTATCTATTCATCTGTTGACGGGCGTTTAGATTGTATCTATGTCTTGGCTATTGTAAACAGTGCTGCAATGATCATCAGAGTTGCATGTACCTGTTTAAATTACAGTTTTCTCTGGATATATGTGCAGGAGTGGGACTGCTGGATTATATTAGAGTTCTTATTTGTAGTTTTTTAAAAAGCCTCCATGTTGGCCTCCATAGTAGCCAAGCCAATTTATGTTCCCACCAATGCTGGAGAAAGGTTCTTTTTTTTCCATACCCTCTCGAGTATTTGGTATTTGTAGACTTTTGGATGACGGCCATTCTGACCAATGTGTGGTGATACCTCATTGTATTTTTGACTTACATGTCTCTAATAATTAGTGATGTTGAGCATCTTTTCATATGCACGTTGGCCACTTGTATGTCTTCCTTGGAGAAATGTCTCTTTAGGTCTCTGCCCATTTTGGTTGGGTTGTTTGTCTTTTTAGCTCTATGTATATTTTGAACATTAATCCCAAGTAGCATTACTTGCAAATATTTGCTCCTAGTCTCTAATTTATCCTTTCATTTTGTTTATGGTTTTCTTTGCTGTGCAAAAGCTTGTTAAGTTTAGATCCCCCCCCCAACTTTTTTTTTTTTTTTTTTTTTNAATTCTGCATTCAAATGGGTATATCTTTCCTTTTCTCCTTTGCCTTTCACTTCTCTTCTTTTCACAGCTATTTGTAAAGTTCCTCAGAAAACCATTTTTTATTTTTGCATTTCTTTTTCTTGAAGATGGTCTTGATCACTGCCTCCTGTACAGTGTCATGAACCTCCATCCATAGTTCTTTAGGCAGTCTGTCTATCAGATCTAATTCCTTGAATCTATTTGTCACTTCTACTGTATAATCATAAGGGATTTGATTTAGGTCATACCTGAATGGTCTAGTGGTTTTCCCTACTTTCTTCAATTTAAGTTTGAATTTGGCAATAAAGATTTCATGATCTGAACCACAGTCAGCTCCCAGTATTGTTTTTGCTGACTGTATAGAGCTTCTCCATCTTTGGCTGCAAGGAATATAATCAATCTGATTTTGGTGTTGACCATCTGGTGATATCCATGTGTAGAGTCTTCTCTTGTGTTGCCAGAAAAGGTTGTTTGCTATGACCAGTGTGCTCTCTTGGCAAAACTCAATTAGCCTTTGCCCTGCTTCATTCTGTACTCCAAGGCCAAATTTTCCTTTTACTCCAGGTATTTCTTGACTTACTATATTTGCATTCCAGTCCCCTATAATGAAAAGGACACCTTTTTTGGGTGTTAGTTCTAGAAGGTCTTGTAGATCTTCATAGAACAATTCAACTTCAGCATTACTAGTCATAGCATAGACTTGGATTACTATGATATTGAATGGTTTGCCTTGGAAATGAACAGAAATCATTCTGTCAGTTTTGAGATTGCATCCAAGTATTGCATTTCAGACTCTTGTTGACAATGATGGCTACTCCATTTCTTCTAAGGGATTTTTGCCCACAGCAGTAGATATAATGGTCACCTGTGTTAAATTCACACATTCCAGTCCATTTTAGTTCACTGACTCCTAAAATTTTGATGTTCACTCTTGCCATCTCCTGTTTCACCACTCCCAATTTGCCTCAATTCATGGATCTAACATTCCAGGTTCCTATGCAATATTGTTCTTTACATCATCAGACTTTACTTCCATCACCAGTCACATCCACAACTGGGTGTTGTTTTTGCTTTGGCTCTGTCTCTTCATTCTTTCTGGAGTTATTTCTCCACTAATCTCCAGTAGCATATTGGGTACCTACCAACCTGGGGAGTTCAATTTTCAGTGTCCTATCTTTTTACCTTTTCATACTGTTCATGGGGTTCTCAAGGCAATAATACTGAAGTGGTTTGCCCTTCCCTTCTCCAGTGGATCACGTTTTGTCAGAACTCTTCACCATGACCCGTCCATTTTGGGTGGCCCTACATGGCATGGCTCATAGTTTCATTGAGTTAGACAAGGCTGTGTTCCATGTGATCAGATTGGTTAATTTTCTGTGACTGTGGTTTTCATTCTTTCTGCCCTCTGATGGAGAAGAACAAAAGGCTTATGGAAGCTTCCTGATGGAAGAGATTGCCTGAGGGTGAAACTAGGTCTTGTTCTGATGGGCGGGGCCATGCTCTGTAAATCTTTAATCCAATTTTCTGTTGATGGGCAGCATTGTGTTCCCTTCCTACTATTTGACCTGAGGCCAAACTATGGTGGAGGTAATGAAGTTCGTGGCAACCTCCTTCAAAAGGCCCCATGCATATAGTGCTGCACTCAGTGCCCCCAACCATGCAGCAGGCCACCTCTGACCCATCCCTCTGTCATGCCTCATAGAAAATAGATGGGAAAAAATGAAAATTATGAAAGATTTTAATTTCTTGGGCTCCACAATCACTGTGGAAGGAGACTGCAGCTCCTTGGAAGAAAAACTATGACCAAAAAAAATAGATCACTTATTAAAAAGCAGAGACATCACTTTGCCCATAAGGTCCATATAGTCAAAGCTATAATTTTTCCAGAAGTCATGTATGGGTGTGAGATTTGGACCATAAAGAAGGCTGAGTGCTGAAGGACTGATGTTTTCAACCTGTGGTGGTAGAGAAAACTCTTGAGAGTCCCTTGAACAGCAAGGAGATGAAACCAGTCAATCCTAAAGGAAATCAACCCTGAAAATTCATTGAATGGACTGATGCTGATGCTGAAGCTGAAGCTCCAATACTTTGGCTAGGTAAAGCAAAGAGCCAACTCATTGGAAAAGACTCTGATGCTGGAAAAAAACTGAGGGCAGGAGGAGAAGGCGGCAACAGAGGATCAGATGTATGGATGACATCATTGACTCAATGGAAGTGAGTTTGAAAAAGCTCTGGGAGTTTGTGAAGGACAGGAAAGCCTGCCATGCTGCAACCCATGAGGTTGCAAAGAGTGGAACATGGCTGAGTGAATGAACAACCACAGTCCTACTTGATACCAATAATAACTAGATAACCCTTACAATGGAATCAAAAAAGATGTTGTTGTTGTTGTTGTTGTTGTTTTCAGTAGGTTTCAATTTTTGTATAAGAAGTAACTGAAAAGCCTGAAGAATAAAGAAAATTTTGTAGGAAAAAAAAAAAGGATCATTTTAACCAATGGACTTTATGGCAAAGTTTAGTAGCAGAATGGGTAGAAAGGGGGATGAAAGAACTTTTTTAAACAATAAACTTTAGAGCTTTCTGACAATGGTTAGAAGCAGAATAGGTAGAAAGGGGGATAAAATAACTTGAAAAGTGAAAGTCACTCAATTGTAACCGATTCTGTGTGACCCCCTGGACTTTGGAATTCTCCAGGCCAGAATACTGGAGTGGGTAGCCCTTCCCTTTCTCCAGGACTATCTTCCCAAGCTGGGGATCAAGCCCAGGTCTCCCGCATTGCAGGCACATTCTTTACCAACTGAGCTATCAGGGAACTTAACAAAATATAAATGACAAGCAAAAGATACAACCTGACATAGTTACTTTACAATTGTGCATAACACCTTTTAGTGTCTCAAGATCACCCTTCATTCTTAACTTGTGCCTTTGGTGTGCACATCTCAAACTCAGAGATGGCATAAATACACCTTTAAGTGGTAAATATATGATACAGACAAGAAACGAGCTCAGTACTTTCTCTACTAACCTAAGTCATCAGAAAGATAACAAATGAAAATGTCCATTCTTGATCTGTGTCAACCATAAAAATCAAGGAAAATGAATGTTTACCACAGCTATCCAAAAGCATAGAGATGGAAACCAATACAAGAATCCCAACAATAACCAGTATCTCCAAATGGACAGTGAACAGCTAAAATCAAATGAGGAAGTTAGCCATTTTGTTTTGCTACTTGTTCAAGACTTGATTTTCATTTTTCCCACTTCTCGGTCATAATGTTGCCCATAAAGTTTTTCATTAAATTTTCATCTTGCAGGCAGGTGATAGTCTTCAAATGTTATGAATTAGTTCCATAATAGGAATCCTTGCTTGAGGCTCTGTCTGCATTTCTGAGTCAGAACATTGTTCAGGATTTCTGCCAGGGAGAATTTTTGGATGTTGGTGCAGATTCTAGAGTAAGGATTCTTTTCCAGGCTTTTCCCTCTATCCAAACTCTTCCCTTCAGTCTTTTTGTATTTATTTAACAGTCTTGCTCTTCTGGAATTCAAGCTAAGGAAGAAAACCAAGTAAACATAGAAACTGACTACCAGAGATGGTATTGCCTATCATGATTTTCTTGAAATACAAAGCAATGTTGGGATCAAATCACTCAATTTTAAGGAAGTTTACTAAATCTATTAACTGAATTAAATTTATAAGACACTAAGTCTCAGTGGCCCGCTGAATTTATTTTCTATTTAATTTTTAAACTATTCTAATAGCATTATTTTCTTTATATGTTATATACCAAATAAAATCTTCTCCTTAAAAAAGTGGATATTAAAAGCAGATAAAATGAAAACATACTTGGGATACCTTTCTGTACTCAATGATGTATTTAGGGCTAACATATTTAAGAAATAAGAATATTGCTTCAAAAGTAGAGAGTAGGCAAAAATCCAAGCAAGATGTGAAATTCAAACTTTGGAAAACTGGGCTAGGGCCTTAAGAACTATGGAGCAAACAAACAGTAATTTAGAAAATATTCTACCCATTTTCCCTTGATTATCTCAATGTTTTAGACATTGGCCGGACACAGAAGGTGCCCCTGAAACAATCCTGTTTGCTTATGGATTTAAAAGAATTGGGAAATTCAGCATTCCTGGGATGTAGCTACATTTCTCAGAAAACCTATAAATATTTCTCAGATGATATTAAATATATGAAGTGACTCCAAACTAATGAAAATTGAATGGGAGCTGGCGATTTTCCCTGAAGCCTAATGTTTAGAATTTTAATCTACCAAATTCAGTCACCCCTAATTAGAAGACTTCAGCACTATGCAGGCATCTATCACCATGATATGACTCTGGGGAGGCATGTGTGTGTAATTAATCACCACGCATACCTGCCGTTTCTTCTTTTCCCTTGTGAAGCTTAGAAGGGAGAGAGATGAGTAGAATTACCATACTGTGTAAACAATTCCACATCTTAGCCATTCAGTTATTTTACTTTCCTAGAAGAACCTTGTTTTAAAAAGTTGTTAATGTTCATTTTTTTTCATTCCTTTTAGCCTGTACACTCATGTGCTTTTAATTCTTCTAGCCCCCAAACTACAGAGCTATTTCACTAGAATAGAAGGCATGATGGGGGGCGGGCAGTTTCCTGATTGTCTTATGAAGAATATGCTATTCTATCTCAAAGGACAGACTTCCCCCTTGTGAATCCCCAGTACTTATCCATGAGACACCTGTCTTTTCTTTGGAGATTTCTACCCAAGTACTGAGAGAATCTGACCTTTCTTCACTCATGAGATAATGACAAGACTGCCAAACATGTGCTGCCTCATAATTGCTTTTACAGATTTTTGCCATAAGCTATGATTAAATACTAGGAGAAAGGTCATGAAAAGATAAAACAAAGAAAATGACTTATTTATGGAAATTAATTAATTTAGAATTCTGTAGCACCTATGATACATACAGTGAGACATACATACAATGAGACAATAAGCATTAATGAACTTTAAATGTAGAAGAATATTTTTCTTCTGGGCCATTGACAGTTTGAGTATGAGTAGCAGCTTTTGCATATTAAATGCTGATATTTGTACTTTGCTGGACAATAAAAAGAAAAGGGGTAGGAGTTGTCTTTCAGTGTAAAATAATAAAGAACTGGTGGCTCAGTTGGTAAAGAATCTGCCTGCAATGCAGGAGACCCAGGTTTGATCCCTGGGTCAGGAAGATCCCCTAAAGAAGCTAGTGGCTACCCACTCTAATATTCTTGCCTGAAGAATCCCATGGACAGAGGCTACAGTCCATGGGGTCACAAAGAGTAGGCGATGACTGAGTGACTAACACTTTCACTTTTCAAGGATTCATTCCTATAGGTTCCCATTGGAATTGTATTTTTTCAGTTACTGTGCTCACATGTGTGTCTCATCTAAAATTTCAAATTCAGAAATTTTCCCACTGAGCAAATCAGAGTAAGCAAAAAACAAAATACATCACTGGGTCCAAGGTTCAAAAACCACTGGAAGTATCAGAGTGGACCATAAATATGGTCAAAGTAAAGAAACTACTGGACTTGAGACAAAATTTGCTTTTGTGGCAGCTCTTCACTGTAGATAAAGCAATGCATCTTAAGGACATGACACTTGATTTTGGATGCCTTTGATCTGAAGACAAGTCAAGAGGTTCCTTTTAAAGCTCTGAGGGGCAGCTCATAAATGAGAAAGCTTATATCTGAGAATAGGAACAAAAAGGCCTCTAGTTAAAAAGCTCCAAACTGAATGCAGCAAGAGAAAAATGCAAACCAGAAATTGTTCAAAGACACAAGTGATTCTAGCAGAAGCAGAGTAATAGAAATTGGAGTTGTCAGAATTTGGTTTCAAATAACAAAGACACTTAAATGAGCCTTCCTCCTATAAAGAAAGGAAAAATGCAAAATTTTACAAAAGGCTTTTAAAATCACATCATGATTGGATATTCTGCTTCTGCCCCTCTGAAGCTAATTCCTGAATTCCTTAAACAGAAGAAAGCATGTCTATGTTACCAAGACTTTTGACAGTTAAGGGTAAAAGGGAAAAGTCAAGAAGAAAATGCCAGTCAGGCAATCTTAGCAAAGTTTATTTTTCCTGGCTCCAGTGCTTTTCAGGGAAGCACATTGTGATGAATCCAAAGTCTTCTCAGACAGGATTTGGCTTACATTCGCAAGAAAAGTTTCCCAAAGATATCAGAAGTATATTTTTAAAAACACAATTAACATGAATTCAGGTATATGGAAAATAACTAGCAGGAGGAATTATTCATTAAATTTGTGCAAAACATTAAATTGAAGGCATGAGCTAATATATTGTGACCTAATGTTTAAAGCAATTTCCCACTCAAATTTTGGGAAAGGATTTAGGGAGGACAATGCCAACAATATTTTTATATAAGCATTATAAGATTACCAGTTTTTCCTTTCCTTTGATAGAATCAACCACCTTCTTTGTAGAAAAATAATCTACTTACTGTCCCTGGGTTGGGAAGACATGTGGAGAAGGGAAAGACTACCCATTCCAGCATTCTGACCTGGAGAATTCCATGGACTGTCTAGTCCATGGGGTCACAAAGAATCAGATATGACTGAGCGACTTTCACTTCGACTTTATGATTTCTAAGTAAAGGCAGCAACAGAAAGAGAAAAATTAAATAGTAGCAATGTTACCAGCAGTGTAAAGGAAGCACTTTATGAAGTGAGGCAAAGAAAATTCCCAATTGTCTGCACCTATAAAAACAAAAGCTTTGAAAAGGAGAATAATGCATTATCTTGGTTGAAAGATTTTTTTGTAGAGTACTCATGTTTTAGGTCATCCTTTCATCCAATAGTGCTGATTCATCAGTTTGAGGAAATGAATAAATTCAACACCAGGTACAGAGTCATGTGCTTTGTGGGAACTCAGTAAACATTAATCAAGGGCGCTGATGAGAATTTACAAAGAGGAAAAGCTGTATTGTCCACCTATTTGTGACACACAAGAAAGATTGCATTAGCCCTGGCATTTAAAATACGGGCTACATGTGGCTGTCTTTCTTACTTTGGCAACCCTGTTTCAAATGGAAGATGACCCTTTTGGCAGATGAATAACTCTATATTCAATTTCTAATCATATTACCTTGCAAAGTTCCCTTTAAAGAAAAAGGAGATACTCAAGTACCAACAGTTACATTTATCCAACATTTCAGAGAGATTTAACATCTTCCTAAATTATAAAAATGATATTGCTTAACTCTTCAATACTCAAGTTGCAATAATTGGATCTGAAGATTTAATATGTTCACAGTTACACATTTTGATAATTTGACAGATAAATACTTAGGGAACTTGCTATGAGCCAGGCTATCACAAAAATGAATACCACTTCTTTCAATTATTAAACTTATCATTATTACTTAGCTGGTACATTGCATACTAATAAGGTAGTGGGATGAGGGAGAGAGGTGGGAAGACACAGTTCCCTTAAGAAAGATGGGAGAGAAAAATAACATCCAGATATCCAGAAGGTACTATATGACACCTCATTTCACTCAGTCTTTAACATTCACCTCACTCCACTGAGATAAGAGTGATTACCTATCTTCTCTATATTTTTCTTTGTGTTTCTTTCTTAACACATGAAAAAATTCTTGGCTTAAAGCTATGTGATTCTCCTAGAAATTAAACTATGTAACCAGAATTTGAAGCTGTGTCTATTTTACTTCCGATATAGTATACCAGTATAACTATAGTGGTTGTAATTTTAACCATATTGCCTTAGGATCTAGAGGGAACACTTGTGCTATCACATCCCTACTCAACAGTGTTATATCATTCCTAACTATAAAACAGACTAATGGTTCCAGGAACGCATAGCAACAAGTTTGAACTAATGGCCCACTTTGCTCAATGACACAGTCATTTCAAATCCCACTGTTTACCATTGCTTATTGTGGGGAATATTCATCATTTCCAGAAACTGGGCATCCTAGTTAATGCATTATCACCTGAACTCTAATTTCCTTGCCATCTTGGACATCTCTTAATCTGTTCTCATCTTTCATCCCTTTTGTGAAGGCCAAGATTAAAGCACTGTGCCCTTGGAAGCTCTGAACCAGTAATTAACAAGCCATAAATCTTGAGTCTTTTATTTATGCTCACCTCCTTACCTTATCTAAAATTTAACTCTCTGCTGAGGATAATGCTTTGCCTGTATCCCTCAGATCTAGGAAGCAGATAGGAAGTCCTCAATTCTTAAAACTTTTATTTTAAACACATCACTTTTCTACTACCACGTCTAACTGATTCATTTTAGCCTACCATAGTTATTTTCATCCTTCATCAGCACCATCTTTCCTGCACTTCCATTTTCACTCAGTTAGTATATACTGAGCCATCATTAAAAAAAGTCTGCATTGAAAATATTCACAACTTCCTTTCCACTCAACTTCTATGAGTTTGAGCAAGCTCTGGGAGTTGGTGATGGACAGGAAAACCTGGAACACTGCAATTCATGGGGTCACAAAAAGTCAGACACGACTGAGTGACTGAACTGAACTGAACTCTATCATGCTTAAATGCAGGATCTTCTATATCTACACCTGCCACAAAACTGCCAGTTGTAGCTGGGGAGAAATACCACAAGCATGGTGATCTGTTTCACTAGTAATTCCTAACTGTAAACAAATAATTGTGCTACCAAGTAAACCTACTATTTTTTGTTGGTATATGTTCTTTATCTTCCAAGTTCTCACCACTTTCCTTTCCCACCACCCTTCTCTTTCATATAATGACTCCATTTTATGCTTCCTTGAAAAATCAAATCTAACTCTGAAAACAATTTTCTCTACTTGTTGCTTTTTAGTAGCTAAGTCATGTCCAACTTTTCATGACCCCATGGACTGTAGCCCACCAAGCTCCTCTGTCCATGAGATTCCCCAGGCAAGAATACTGGAGTGGGTAACCATTTTTGACTCCAGGAGATCTTCTTGATCTGGGGATTGAAGCTGTGTCTCTTACATTGGCAGACAGATTCTTTACCACTGAGCCACCAGGGAACCCCCCTGCTTTTTCCTGTAATCCAACATAAATTTCTATCTTCTGTCTGTCTTTTCTCTTAATTCTTACTTATAAAAATCCCTTCTTTTTCCGTGGTTCTGGATAATATTCATTTGATTTTAGTCAAAAATTTAGCTTATTCACTATTCACCATTCTCTTTTAAATCATCAGATTATTCTGCTGCTCCACTGGATTATTGACATTAGCTGGTCTACTGTCTCCTATGAAATGAATTATAACTCTACTATACAAAAAAAAAAATTCATTCTTGATGACACAACCTCTTCAATGACAGGTCATTTTCTATTTATCTTCATCGAAAAATATTCAAATCATATTCTACAATTCGTGTCTGACTTTCTTATCTTCTATTTACTTGTTAACCAATTTTAGCTGCGCTTGTCTCCTCACAACTAATGTTACTATACTAACCTAGTTGATAAAAAACACTCCATTGCCAAACTTACCAATATTTCTTTAGCCTCATCTTACTTGAAATCTCATCAACCTCCCTTCTTTATCAAATGGTTGCTCTCTTGAATTCTTTGAAATCACACATTGCTGACTTTCCTCTCCTCTCTCTTTCCCTCCTTCCTAGGCCCCTTTTTCAGGATATACCTACTTAGATGTGCTTCTGAGGTTAAGCTGGAGGATTTTTTGTTCTTTTCTATCTACTTTCAATCCAGGTGACTGCATCTAATGCTATGACTATAAACAATATTTGTATATGATGAGTGCTAATTTTATATGATCAGATGATTAATTCAATATTTTATTTTACATCGTCAGTTGGACATAAAATCAGTGTCTCAAGTTTATCATGTCTGCTGATGCTAAGTGGCTTCAGTCATATCTGACTCTGTGCGACCCCATAGACAGCAGCCCACCAGGCTCTGCCACCCCTGGGATTCTCCAGGCAAGAGTGCTGGAGTGGATTGCCATTGCCTTCTCCGTTGTCATGTCTAGTATGCATTATATCTTATATGTGTTCTAAGTAAATAACGTTGTAGAGCTCACAACTTGGGAAATGTTTATTTTTCTCATTTATGCATTCCTCCTCCAACACATCATCAAATGCTTTTAGGAATAATTCAGGGCTTCCCGTAGTCCAGTGGTTAAGTCTCTGCACTTCCACTACAGAGGATATGGTTTGATCCCTGGTTGGGGAAGTTCCATATGCCCTGAGGTGCTGCCAAGGGAAAAAAAAAAAAAGGAATAACTCAAATATTTCTAAAAATATCAAGTTTCCTGCCATGATTTCTGGGCTCCATTAAATCAGTTTTTCATACAATATTTAGAATGATGGTATTTTTTGTTGTTGTTAGTCACTAAGTTGTGTCCAATTCTTATGCTTCCCAGGCTCCTCTGTCCATGGGTTTTCCATACAAGTATCCTGGAGTGGGTTGCCATTTCCTTCTGCAAGAGGTCTTCCTGACAGACCCAGGGTTTGAACCCATGTCTGCTGCATTGGCAGGCAGATTCTTTACCACTGAGCCATCAAAGCCTGTCAAATAATGCCTCTTTCCAGCTATAAAAATTCCTCAGTTACTACAGTTTTTTAAAATATATCCAAACTTCTTGCTCCAGCCTTTCGGCCTACCAGCTGTCTCACCTGATTCTGAATTCTTCTTATTCACCATCCTACAGTCATACAAACTCCTGTTCCTGTTCTTTGTTTTAGGACCCTACCTCTTGCCCTTTCCATTCTTTCCTTGCACTGTTTCCTTAGGGACCTGGAAGTACTGATTCTGGTGTGTTTCTTGTCACTTAACTCATGTCTCATCCGTAGAGAAGCTCTTCATTTTCATATACTGTAAAATCCTTACCCAGGATTCCATCACATTATCTTGTTTATTCATTGTATTGCAAAATATGTTGTAATATTATTTTAATTTTCCATTTAAATTTAAATTCAGTCAGAATAAGGGTCTTGTGTATTCTGACAAGATGAGACCTAAAGTTTTCTTGCCCAGAATAGTAATACTTGCACATAGTAGATGCTTAGTGGATGCTTAAGAATGATTTGTTAAATTAGAGAATGAGTCCATGGATGTGTCATTTTCCAGGGTTATCAGTAAGAGAACTATAAATACTAGGAAAAAAGAGACTGTGGTACTCAAAATTCAAAAGCTTATTACAATTTTCATACAAATTAACTTTTAGAAGTGTGATAATGAAGATGTTGCTATTTCTAGCACATCAACAGAGACAGCTAGTCGTTCAGAATGCAGGCAAGATGAGCCTCAGAAGACCTGAAAGGTCCAAAAGAAATTTTTTACTTCAGAAATTATAATTTTTAAAATTTCATCTTCATACCATTTTTGGAAACATCTCATGTTTCTTAAAAAAAGTAGCTGGAGCCACATTCTGTACACTTAATCTGTTTTAACTTAATCACATAGTACATATAACAGAGGTGGGAATAGTTACATCAATGGACTTTCTATTTTATTATAAGGTTTTTTAAATATGAGTCCATTTCAGAGATGCTAGTAGCATTTAGCTCTAAATTAATTACTCCTCCTTCATTGTTTTATAGATTTACTCCTTTCTTGGTGTCCAAAACCTTTAAATTCTGTTTCCACTTTGAAAATAATAAATAATTATAGAGAATGGATGGAAGGTTTGTTAAGACAGCGTTCAGTGAAAAGATATTTAGAAATACATGGGTACGCTTCATAATGATTACCCTTCATCTCCCAAAAGTATAAGTGCAGGTATATTGATTAATCTAGAATCTGCAGGTGCCCAATGATGATCCTTCTTCAACTAAAGAGTTTTTAGAAGACAGGTCTTCATGGTTCTCTCATATTTCTGCCTGTCTTGCTAACAAGGTTGTATCTGCCCTTTTTTCCAGACTCTTTTCAAGGATGTCTGTATAGGAAATAACCTTGAAAAATAGACATAGCACCTCCCTCTGAGTCACTAAGAAAAAAATTTGAAATTGCCTATGCTTGGAGTTCCTCTTTTGTAACAAAACATATTCCTTTGCAGTTATCATCAGGCCCTCTTTTCATTACCATGTGAGGATGTGGTTTGGCAACTGATGCAAAGTGATGAAATTGTGGTTACTGCTACTGCTTTGTGGAGAAGGGAATGGCAACTCACTCCAGTACTCTTGCCTGGAAAATACCATGGATGGAGGAGCTCGGTAGGCTACAGTCCATGGGATTGCGAAGAGTCCATCATGACTGAGCGACTTCACTTTCACATTTCACTTTCATGCATTGGAGAAGGAAATGCAACCCACTCCAGTGTTCTTGCCTGGAGAATCCCAGGGACAGAGGACCCTGCTGGGCTGCCATCTATGGGGTTGCACAGAGTTGGGCATGACTGAAGTGACTTAGCAGCAGTAGCAGCAGCAGCTACTGCTATGAATTATCAACTCTCTTTGCTCTTTAGCCTGGGAGTTATGTGCCTTCTACCAACATTTATATAGTGATGGCAAACTAAATGGTTTGCTTGTGAATAGGTTAAAATTTCAGATCCTTCACAGTTCTTGGTAGTTAGCATTTTTTATATAGTAGTCTATAGCCTCATCAATGACTTTTGTTTCTTATGTGACATTATGTGTTTATCTCTTGTTATTAACTATTTGCATACATCTGTTTACATATTAACTATTTGCATACATCTGTTTACATACATATATCACTGTTTGTATTATATAAACTAAATTCCATTAAAGTGAAATTCTACTGTACTGTGCAAATATCTTCCATTTTCTATTTTCTTTCTGTCTTTTAAAAACTAACCTTGAACTTTTTTTTTAATTTGCTCTATTCTTGGAAAGATGTAAAAATAAACATCTGTGTTTTGAATTAAGTTTAGCAATTATTGTTTTGGAGATAGGTTCCAACAAGAATACTGAAGTGTTTGCTCTGATAAAAAAANCTTTCTGTCTTTTAAAAACTAACCTTGAACTTTTTTTTTAATTTGCTCTATTCTTGGAAAGATGTAAAAATAAACATCTGTGTTTTGAATTAAGTTTAGCAATTATTGTTTTGGAGATAGGTTCCAACAAGAATACTGAAGTGTTTGCTCTGATAAAAAAATACATTAGGGAACTCTGAGCATTTTCTGTACAAAATATTATAATTTGAGAACTTCTGTGCATTTAGCCTGGAGGAACCTCAGAATGAGTTAATTTACTGAAAAAAAGTCACTCTCCGTTACATAGCAAACTAACTAGGAAACATATAAAATGCAATAATACCACAAAGACTAGCTTTTCCTCCTAGCTGTGTTTTCTTGGGTAAATATTTCAACTTCTCTCAGTAACAGTTTAGAGCAGGTAGATTTAGAACCCTATTTGTAATCCTTTTAGCTACATTCTTGCCAATGGTATGTTTTCCTTTGCCTTACTGTCCCACCCTAAAAACCAATCCATACATATGGCTTTTTTGAATCTGAACTAGTAAGCAGTTGCAAATAAAATCACATAATCACGCAGACATGTGCTCCTCTGTATGTATAGACTACCGTCTCTAGAAGTCTTTTAATACTTCCTGGAAATTCTTTACATTTTCCAAGGCTTCTTTCTAACATGTTATCCAACTACTTCAAACCTCTATTTCTCTTCTCAAGCCTTCCTTTCCTTCTTCTTTTCACATCGTGATAACTTCTTCTAGCCTCCTAAACCTAAACCTAGAAGCAGGTGTTTCTGCACCCACATCATCTGGCTCCGTTCTTTTGCCCAGGCTCAACTCTCCTCAGTGGCTTCGGGTTCCACCTTCTCCTGCTTCTCAGAACTATCATACTATTGACTTCCTCTCTTTTATTATATTTTACTTTTTTTTTTACCAATACCTTCTATATTTTTCTTTTATTGCTGCTGTAACAAACTACAGCTTTAGTGGTTTAGAATAAGACAAACTTATTATATCAGCCATTGATCTTTAAGGGCTAAAATTAAGGTGTTAGTAGAGCTCTGTTCCTCATGGAGACTTTAAAAGGGGATCTGTTTCCTTACCTTTTCCAAATTCTAGAGGATACCTTGAGTTCTCCCCTTGTGGACCCCATAAACCAATCATGCTTCCAATCTCTGCTTCCAACCTCTTACTTTTTCTTTGACAGGAGTCTTCTTCTTGGAAGAACCTTCTTAGGGTTAACCCACCTAGAAAATCCAGGAATATCTTTCCAACTCAAGATACTAAAATTAATCATACCTGCAAAGTCACTTTTGCTATGTAAGTTAACACATTCACAGGTTTCAGGATGAGGGCATAAACATCTGTGGGGAACCATTATTTTATCTACCACACTTTCCTATCACTACTACTTGATGTTCATTCCTTTCCTGTTCTTATGCATTAACCCTACTTTGTGGTCATCACATTTCTGACTCCTTCAGAGTGCATCTTGAATTGCCTGCATAATTTTTTTCCTCATCTCACCCTATACACTCCCCCCCCACACACACACATTCTATGGAAATCAGTTATACTAATTCCATTTATGAATTTTTAATTGCAAAATACTTTTCACTTCTTACCTTACTTGACTTTTCAGCAACATATATATCACTGACAACACACTGATTCTTGAAAATATTTCTGTAGGCTTCTATGACACATAATTTTCTGGTTTTCCATCTATGACTTAATTCTTTTTAAATTTACTTTCAACATCATTTTCTGCTTAATATTTACAAGGTCGTTTTTCTCTGGGTTTTATTCTCTACTTATTGTACACAGTCTCTCTAACTTACCTCAAAAACTCTATCATTTCTAATTCTTTGTTTTTTAGTTTTTATTGGAGTATCAGTTCAGTTGTTCAGTTGTGTCCGACTCTTTGCAACCCCATGAATCGCAGGACACTAGGCCCCCTGTCCATCACCAACTCACGAAGTTCACCCAAACTCATTTGCATCAAGTTGGTGATGCCATCCAGCCATCTCATCCTCTGTCATCCCCTTCTCCTCCTGCCCCCAATCCCTCCCAGCATCAGAGTCTTTTCCAATGAGTCAACCCTTTGCATGAGGTGGCCAAAGTATTGGAGTTTCAGCTTTAGCATCAGTCCTTCGAATGAACACCTAAGACTGATCTCCTTTGGAATGGACCGATTGCATCTCCTTGCAGTCCAAGGTACTCTCAAGAGTCTTCTCCAACACCACAGTTCAAAAGCATCAGTTCTTCTGTGCTCAGCTTTCTTCACAGTCCAACTCTCACATCCATACATGGCCACTAGAAAAACCATAGCCTTGACTAAATGGACCTTTGTTGGCAAAGTAATGTCTCTGCTTTTTAATATGCTATCTAGGTTGGTCATAACTTTCCTTCCAAGGAGTAAGCATCTGTTAATTTCATCGCTGCAATCATATAGTTGATTTATAATGTTGTATTAGTTTCAGGTGTACAGCAAAGTGAATAAGTTATACATGTATCCACTCATTATTTAGATGATTTCCCCATATAGGGAAGTGACCCCTATATGGGAAATAACCCCTATATGGGAAATGACCCCACTTAGGTCATTACAGACCCATTGCAGTGTTCTTGCCTGGAGAATCCCAGGGACAGGGGAGCCTGGTGGGCTGCCATCTATGGGATTGCATACAGTCAGACACGACTGAAGTGACTTGGCAGCAGGTCATTACAGAGTATTGAATAGAGTTCCCTGTACTATAAAGTAATTCCTTCTTAGTTATCTATTTTATACACAGTACTGTGTATACGTCAATTCCAATCTCCCAAATTATCCCTCCCCATTTACCCTCTGGTAACCACAAGTTTGTTTTCTACATCTGTGACTGTTTTCCAAATAAGTTCATTTGTACTGTTTTTGTATTCCACATATAAGCCATATCATATGATATCTGGCTTTCTCTGATAATCTCCAGGTCCATCCATGTTGCTGCAAATGACATTATTTGTTCTTTTCATGATTGAGTAGTATTCATTGTATATATTTAATATGTATAACATCTTCTTTATCCATTCTTCTTTTTTGGACATGTAGAAGCGACTTAGCAGTAGCAGCAGCAGGCTTTCTATAAATACCAATGGTTTTCTAGCTTCTATTTTTAGTGTAGATCTCATTTTTATTTCATAACATACAACTAATTACTGTAATTTTCAATGAGGTGGTAAAACACTTTATGCTCTAATCTTTTCTTTTTTGCCTTATTTTCAAAAGAAATGCATGCAAATGTTAAAACTGTATACTTAATATGAATATGTGGCAGCACATAAAACATAGTTATTATATATTCATGCTGATCAAGTTTGTACATCTATCATAATTCAGAGAGACACTAGCATTTTGGGTTTTTACCTCTGTAAGTATTGAAAAAAAGGAATATTTTTCAAATTAGAGCACAATTATAGCATTCCTCATTGACAAATCTCTTTTTTTTTTACTTTTACAGGAATGGCCTTTTATAGTTATAGAAATATTATTCTGAAAAAGCAAGTAAATTGCTAGGTTTACTATGCATAGGGTTTACTATGATAAGATCAAAAGNTTGATAAAATCAGCAGAGAAATCTCCTCAATAAATAGGTTTTTTACCACATATTGAAGACCTGAGCAGAACTGGTAGAGTTGTTGAGGGAATATGGGATGAAGGAAATGTCAAGCATATGTTGGATAGAATGAGATTCTTCTTTTCCTGGAGAGCATATGCTCCTTGGAAATCTCTGCTTTACCCATGTGATTCCTTTCCGTGGCCCATGGCAACTGCAATCTGTGAGAATTCCTCATATTCAGCTTTTGACCTCTTAGACAATCTGTAGATTTTTGCCTTGGAAACTTTTATAATCTACAGGTATTTTTAAAACTGCACAGGAAAATTAAACCAGAAAAAAATTTACAGATGATAAGAGCTTTAGTGAAATTAATGGTCTAATTCCAATTGCAAAGCAGTGCAAATGAGGGATAAGGTTGAAATATAAACAAACAGAAGTTGTATCATATTACACTTATTTAATACTAATGTACACACTTTTGAGGCTTCCTTGGTGGCTCAGTGGTAAAGAATCCTCCTGGAATGCAGGAAATGCAGGAGACACAGGTTTGATTCCTGGGTTGGGTCGGTGAGATGCTCTGGAGGAGGGCATCATAATCCACTCCAGTATTCTTGCTGGGAAAATCCCATGGACCAAGGAGCCTGGTGGGTCAGGGTCCATGGGGTTACAAAGAGTCAGACACGACTGAGTACACATCCATACACTTTTGAATTACTATATTGAATAGAGATGTTGTTTTTTCCTAGTTAAAGCTTTATGTAAAATGTAAAAGAAATGATTCTTGAACATGTTGGATAAAACAGAAGGATACAGTGCTCTCTTTCAGTCGGTCAATCCAAGCACGGCATAACATACAGTACTTAAGTGCTGGTAGAATTTTACAGCAGTTTAGTGTTAGATAACCTGCATCTTGATTATGTGGAGATTCTCACTGTGTTATCTGGGTTCTGAGTTTATACCTTCATTGAGCATAAACAAGGAAGAGCTCCTGTTCAAATCTCTTTGGCCCAAAGTTCTTTGCATAGCATCTGTTACAGTAGATTTCACCTTTTTTCCTAGTCAGTGTAGTTGATACCAGACTCTTGCCACACTTGGCACATCAGAAACAATTTTGTGCCCGAGCTTTCCAGTTCCAATTACCTTCTCAGAAGCATATATAAAATTCCCATATCTGGAACACTTCTCATCATCTCCCTATTTATGAGTATTTCTAGACATCCTGGGATTGGTTGTAGTCTACGTTTGGATGCCCAGTCTCTCACTAACATCCATCTACAGCATGCCAGTGCCCCTGCTACACCTCAGCTTTTTGGCCCATTCTTCTTTCCATAGCAGGATTTACAGTGGGTCTTTGATCAGGAAATTCAGCAGGCCTGCTATGGAAATTTCTCCTGTGGAATCATGAATAGAAAGCAGTGGCGGAAGCTTCTCGCAACATCTTATGCAGGATTCATGATGCTCCTACAAGCCCCAGCTTATTTCCACTCCCTGGACTAGCTTTTGGAGTTGGAGGGAGGGTCATGCAGATGCGTGCCCCACCTCCACAGGAAGCTGGGCAGAGGCAAGTGATGGACCTGAGGGAGTTAGGGAGCCAGGAGAGTTTTTACAAGTTTGTGTGTATTGCATGTAATGAAACCTTTAGAATTGCTATAAAATCCTTCTCTAAAAGAATTTATGTTTTTCTGAATAATCTTATCTTAATAATGATGAATTTACATACTCAATTGCTAAATATTGGTCCTTAAAAAGGCACTGATTGTTTTCAAATTCATTCATATTATTTGAAATTGTTCTTCCTTAAGAACTACATTTATTCTTAATACTATGCCTGTTCAATTATCCTTCTTCAGATTCTTCAAAATATAACTCTCTTGGGAAAATAAAACAGTCCAAACAAAATGTGCAGACTAATTTAATTGAAAGTGAAAGTGTTAGTTGCTCAGTCATGTCCAACTCTTAGTCCACCAGGCTCCTCTGTCCAAGGAATTCTCCAGGCAATAATACTGGAGTGGGAAGCACTTCCCTTCTCCAGGGGATCTTCCTGACCCAGGGATTGAACTCAGGTCTCCTGTGTTGCAGGCAGATTCTTTACCATATGAGCTACCAGGGAAACCCAATTTGGTTATCAGTCTTCAAAATAACAGTGAAAGTTCACTATTTTGTTGTACTATAATTAGTATGGATATAAATGGGCTATAAATAATCAGGCTTGTGGAGTACAAATCTAAACTTGTCAGGCTTAGGTAGTTAGAAACTGCTTTTGTGTGTATATGTTTTCATTAGTCATAAAATGTCTGCAGAACTGCTTCCATGTCACTTTTACGTAGCTGAACTTTCTATATATGCATATCCCCTGGGGATATTGGAAATAGAACCCCCCCCCCCACCAAATTAAGTACCAGATTGTCTAGAAGCATAAACACAAGGGGTAAAATTTTACCTTTAGCTATATTAATGCAAATCTGGTCATGGTCATGAATATATTATTTTTAATCTTCTGGGTCTGAGATTGCCATATCAGAAATAGAATTTAGCCCATTAATCCTGTGGATATAACACATTACATATGTACCAGAGAACTCATATTCTTTTGATTTCTTTTTATTGGTATTACAAAATATAGCCAGCTTATTTTCTTATAGAATCTGAGAACAATTTCCAACCCTAAAACTGTAAAAGACTATCATTTCCGGGTAAACCAGAGTGGTGCTTGACATTGCTACCTGGCAGACTCCCCTTCCAGAGTTATTACACAAAACAAGTTGATTGAATTATCAGTGAACTCAGCTAATCACTGACTGATTCCATTAAACAATCCTACCTCCCACCATGATGAGTAGTTTTTCAACCTTGATAAAGTTGAATGTTAGTATTGTATAGACACAGTTCAGATTTACCAGATTTTACTTAGGGCCCTTTTTTATTTGGTTACATTTCCCATTAATGTGTAGCTAAATAGTGTGTGTGTGTATGTGTGTAAAAGGGGTGCAGGACTTTGTATTCCTTAGATATCGTGCATTATATTGCACTATTATTTATACTTACTCTGTCCACTCAAAATGCAGAAACTATAGATAAAAACTAAACATGATAGGCAAGAAAATGTAATGGTTTGGGATTTCCATTTAAAATGGAAACACACCAAGAGAATATGAACCTGTCTTCATTAAATTTTAGTTTATATTCACATTGCTGACTTACCAATCAGAAATATTCTTTGTTCCTGTCATTTGTTTTACTTGTTTTCATGTACTCCACAGCATAACTGCAGATGGACCTCCTGGGATGGTGAGATGTTATGTATATACACATTGCTGCTGCTGCTGCTAAGTCACTTCAGTCGTGTCCGACTAAACAATTCATAAATGACAGTGAATTTATTTGTCTAGGAGTTAACCTTGAAGGAGCAAGATTATGAATCATAATAATCAAAGTGTTGGGTCCCCATGCATAAATATAATGAATACTTACTGAGTAGTTACATTAGCAAAGCACAATCCACGTTTTACATGAATTATTTTCATTTAATCATCTCAACAGTCCTATAAGATATGCACTATGTATTGTTGTTGTTCAGTCACTCAGTTGTGTCTGACTCTTTGCATCTCCATGAACTGCAGGACGTCAGGCTTCCCTGTCCTTCAAAATCTCCTTGAGTTTTCTCAAACTCATGTCTTTTGAGTCAGTGATGCCGTCCAACCATTTCATCCTCTGTCACCCCCTTCTCCTTTTGCGCTCAATCTTTCCCAGCATCAGGGTCTTTTCTAGTGGGTTAGCTCTTCACATCAGGTGGCCAGAGTATTGGAGCTTCAACTTCAGCATCAATCCTTTCAATAAGTATTCAAGGTTGATTTCCTTTAGGATTGACTGTTTTGATCCCCTTGCAGTCCAAGGGACTCTCAAGTGTCTTCTCCAGCACCACAGTTCAAAAGCATCAATTCTACAGTGCTCAGCCCTCATTATGGTCCAACTTTCACATCCATACGTGACTAATGGAAAAACCATAGCTCTGACTATAGGTACCTTTGTCAAAAAAGTGACGTCTCTGCCCTCTAATACACTCTCTATGTTTGTTACAGATGTTATTCCAAGGAGCAAGCATCTTTTAATTTCATGGCTGCAGTCACAGTCCACCTTGATTTTGGAGCCCAAGAAAATGAAATCTGACACTGTTTCCACATTTTCCTCATTGCCCATTATTTGTACATAAGGAAAGTAAGTCTTGGAATGCTTAAGTCATTACTTCCAACTGCTTAACTTGTATTCTTTATTTTTCAGTTTTATTGAGAAGTAATTGATATATATAATGATATAAGTTTAAGGTGTAAAACATGATGGTTTGACTTACATATATTGTGAAATGATCACAATAATAGGTTTAGTTAACCTTTATTTCATTTAAACACAATAAAAGAAAAAAAAAATTCTCCTTGTGATGCTTAATGTGTGTTTTTAAGCAACACACTATAACAATGTGGGATTTTTGTTTCAATGTGTATGAGTTCCTTGAACAGGAAAACTATATAGTTATATAATTACCAATATAAAAATCAAAGCAAGCCTTTATTTTCTTTAACACTAGCCANTTCTAGTGGGTCAGCTCTTCACATCAGGTGGCCAGAGTATTGGAGCTTCAACTTCAGCATCAATCCTTTCAATAAGTATTCAAGGTTGATTTCCTTTAGGATTGACTGTTTTGATCCCCTTGCAGTCCAAGGGACTCTCAAGTGTCTTCTCCAGCACCACAGTTCAAAAGCATCAATTCTACAGTGCTCAGCCCTCATTATGGTCCAACTTTCACATCCATACGTGACTAATGGAAAAACCATAGCTCTGACTATAGGTACCTTTGTCAAAAAAGTGACGTCTCTGCCCTCTAATACACTCTCTATATTTGTTACAGATGTTATTCCAAGGAGCAAGCATCTTTTAATTTCATGGCTGCAGTCACAGTCCACCTTGATTTTGGAGCCCAAGAAAATGAAATCTGACACTGTTTCCACATTTTCCTCATTGCCCATTATTTGTACATAAGGAAAGTAAGTCTTGGAATGCTTAAGTCATTACTTCCAACTGCTTAACTTGTATTCTTTATTTTTCAGTTTTATTGAGAAGTAATTGATATATATAATGATATAAGTTTAAGGTGTAAAACATGATGGTTTGACTTACATATATTGTGAAATGATCACAATAATAGGTTTAGTTAACCTTTATTTCATTTAAACACAATAAAAGAAAAAAAAATTCTCCTTGTGATGCTTAATGTGTGTTTTTAAGCAACACACTATAACAATGTGGGATTTTTGTTTCAATGTGTATGAGTTCCTTGAACAGGAAAACTATATAGTTATATAATTACCAATATAAAAATCAAAGCAAGCCTTTATTTTCTTTAACACTTGCCACACGTAAAAGTGAAAAATGGACATCTCAGTGTTGTCAACCAGCCATTTTTGGTTGCAAGATTCATAGGATGAATATAATACCATGGTCAAAAATTAGAAGGAGAATGCTGTGGAGAAACACTAAAAGAGGACTAGCAGTATTTCCTAGGCTTATCACATGACTGCACTTGAAATCTCAGATAATAGACTGTTTAAAGAATCAGAGCTAATAGGCCAGTTCATTTCTTTACATAAGGTGTTATTCTTCTCAGATATAAATTAACCCAATCATATTAAATATCACACACTGTATGTAGAGCTGGGTAATGATCTCCATCAAATAATGAGTGCAGAGGGTTCACTTCACTCAGAGTGCTTCTGTTCCAGCTGTTTCTACTTATCTTAATTTTCCTAATTGGGTTACAATTAGGCTGTGATTGAGACATTAACATGGGAATTGGAGCTTTTCAACAAAAGGGTTTACTTCTTTTATTGTTTTGTGGTTCTCAACTTTCAGAGGCCCATTTCTTGCTACATGTTAATTAAAAAAGATTACAAAATATTTAAGACAAGCTTATGGCATACAAAGAATAACCTATTTACATCTGTATAGAACTAGCAATTTGACTATAAGAAAAACACTATTCAGGATTTTTTTTTCAATTTAGACTAGGGCATGAGATATTTATTTCAAAACTATTATTTTTGTTTCTGACATCATCCCCAGGTCTGACTTCGCTTAATAAAAAGGAAAGCTATCAGATGGACAAGCTTTAGCTTGGAATGGTAAAAGTCAAATCTAAGCCCTTGCTATTCAGAGTATGATCCTTGGATCAAGAGCATCAGTATCACCAGGGAGCTTGTTGGAAATTCAGCATCTCAAACTTGGTTGATTTTAATCCTATTGAAACAGAATCTGCATTTTAACAAGATCCCTGAGTAATTGATATGCATATTAAAGTTTGAGAAATTCTGTTAGAGCCTGATTNTGTTGGAAATTCAGCATCTCAAACTTGGTTGATTTTAATCCTATTGAAACAGAATCTGCATTTTAACAAGATCCCTGAGTAATTGATATGCATATTAAAGTTTGAGAAATTCTGTTGGAGCCTGATTATAGCAACAAATTAAAGGCAATTTCAAATTTAAAAAATTATCTCATCATGCATTCTGATCATATATAACAAACTATGAAATCTCAACTAGTAGTCTAGTGACAATTAGGTTTAACTTTTTAATAACATTACTACTTTAGATTTTAAAGAATAAGTTAAAATATTTTAAAAGCATATGTGAGAAAAGTATGGGGGGGCAGAGTTGAGTTGGAAACGGTTGGTTCTTTTGTTTGTTTTCTATGGAATCTAGACAGTCTAATATTTTTCTCTGTGGGTCAGGGCTGCTGAAACTTGAAGACTCATAATAAGGCTCCACAATCAGTGGAAAGTGTTTCATTCCATTCATATATCTCCCCACTATGTTTTCTTATTCATTTTAGTAATCATGGACCTCTTATTACTTCTTTTTACCCAATTAAATGCACTTTGTCATTTAAAACTTTAGTAACATGTTTTTAGGACTTCCCTGGTAGTCCAGTGGTTTAGACTCTGCGCTTCCACTTCAGGGGTTGCAAGTTTGATCCCTAGTTAGGGAACGAAGATCCCACATGCCATGCCTCTCAGTCAAAATACCAGTGTGTTTTCAAAATTCCTATTTTAGGAAAGCAGATTCCTAAGGAACGCTGTGTTGCTATTTATCAGAGGGTAACCTATTGCCAGCCATTGGTGTCAAGGTGACTTAACTAAGAATTTTGCAGTTGTCCTGTGAGAAGCAGGACACCCTTGTTAAGCTTTTCATTCTGTTGGTGATCACTATTATCTTTTCTTCTTTTGTTGCTTCGGTGTCCTGAGATTTGAGAATGTTATCCACTAGTTTTATCTGTACTTCAATTACTGGACTACCCAGTTCCTGGTTGAGGCAGAATTTTATCATTTCTGTAACTGGTTTGATAGCCTGGAGAAGGCAATGGCAAGCCACTCCAGTACTCTTGCCTGGAGAATCCCAGGGACGGGGGGTCTGGTGGGCTGCAGCCCATGGAGTTGCTAAGAGTTGGACATGACTGAGCAACTTCACTTTCACTTTTCACTTTACTGCATTGGAGAAGGAAATGGCAACCCACACCAGTGTTCTTGCCTGGAGAATCCCAGGGACAGGGGAGCTTGGTGGGCTGCGTCTATTGGGTCGCACAGAGTTGGACACGACTGAAGCAATTTAGCAGCAGCAGCAGTAACTGGTTTGATAGCCAGAACTGGTACTATTTGGAGCAAGTCATTGGAGGACAGTTTACCCAGGCTTCAAAAATTAACTCTGCTGCAATTTGCCATGTACTTCATCTTATCCATATTATATATAATCAATATTCAGAATATCTATATGCCCTAGCCTCTCTTTTCTCTTCCTTCACTTTCATCATCAACTATTAACCTTTTCAAAGAACTTGAGGAAAGGCGCAGGCCTTTGCTGCTTCATAATTGTTACAGGACCTGAATTCATGTCCTGATCTGTGGCTGTATTCTGAGATAATGAAGGGATTGATGCCTTTGCCTTCTGCTCCCCTATTAAGCATTGATTAAGGCAGCACTGGTTCCTTGTACCTGGACAAGTGTGTCTTTCTTTATTCTACATGGTCTCTTCATTGGAAGAAGTTTATATATTCATGGTCAGCTCAGTCACTTTCCAGGTATTCATATAGATGCTCACAAGACATTTCTCCTAGGGAATCTCTGTGGCCTTCTATACTTTTTACCACCTGAGTACCATTTTCTGACCGAAGTTCTCCTCAGTGAGTTTGTGTCTCATTTTGCTAGACNCTTGAAGACTCATAATAAGGCTCCACAATCAGTGGAAAGTGTTTCATTCCATTCATATATCTCCCCACTATGTTTTCTTATTCATTTTAGTAATCATGGACCTCTGATTACTTCTTTTTACCCAATTAAATGCACTTTGTCATTTAAAACTTTAGTAACATGTTTTTAGGACTTCCCTGGTAGTCCAGTGGTTTAGACTCTGCGCTTCCACTTCAGGGGTTGCAAGTTTGATCCCTAGTTAGGGAACGAAGATCCCACATGCCATGCCTCTCAGTCAAAATACCAGTGTGTTTTCAAAATTCCTATTTTAGGAAAGCAGATTCCTAAGGAACGCTGTGTTGCTATTTATCAGAGGGTAACCTATTGCCAGCCATTGGTGTCAAGGTGACTTAACTAAGAATTTTGCAGTTGTCCTGTGAGAAGCAGGACACCCTTGTTAAGCTTTTCATTCTGTTGGTGATCACTATTATCTTTTCTTCTTTTGTTGCTTCGGTGTCCTGAGATTTGAGAATGTTATCCACTAGTTTTATCTGTACTTCAATTACTGGACTACCCAGTTCCTGGTTGAGGCAGAATTTTATCATTTCTGTAACTGGTTTGATAGCCTGGAGAAGGCAATGGCAAGCCACTCCAGTACTCTTGCCTGGAGAATCCCAGGGACGGGGGGTCTGGTGGGCTGCAGCCCATGGAGTTGCTAAGAGTTGGACATGACTGAGCAACTTCACTTTCACTTTTCACTTTACTGCATTGGAGAAGGAAATGGCAACCCACACCAGTGTTCTTGCCTGGAGAATCCCAGGGACAGGGGAGCTTGGTGGGCTGCGTCTATTGGGTCGCACAGAGTTGGACACGACTGAAGCAATTTAGCAGCAGCAGCAGTAACTGGTTTGATAGCCAGAACTGGTACTATTTGGAGCAAGTCATTGGAGGACAGTTTACCCAGGCTTCAAAAATTAACTCTGCTGCAATTTGCCATGTACTTCATCTTATCCATATTATATATAATCAATATTCAGAATATCTATATGCCCTAGCCTCTCTTTTCTCTTCCTTCACTTTCATCATCAACTATTAACCTTTTCAAAGAACTTGAGGAAAGGCGCAGGCCTTTGCTGCTTCATAATTGTTACAGGACCTGAATTCATGTCCTGATCTGTGGCTGTATTCTGAGATAATGAAGGGATTGATGCCTTTGCCTTCTGCTCCCCTATTAAGCATTGATTAAGGCAGCACTGGTTCCTTGTACCTGGACAAGTGTGTCTTTCTTTATTCTACATGGTCTCTTCATTGGAAGAAGTTTATATATTCATGGTCAGCTCAGTCACTTTCCAGGTATTCATATAGATGCTCACAAGACATTTCTCCTAGGGAATCTCTGTGGCCTTCTATACTTTTTACCACCTGAGTACCATTTTCTGACCGAAGTTCTCCTCAGTGAGTTTGTGTCTCATTTTGCTAGACGTGTGCCTTTGTGGATTACCTGTGTAACTCTTCTTTAAAGCGCCCCCTCGCTGATAGCTTTGTTCTTTTCACTGTGGGAACTCTATTCATAGTGACTCTGGATGAGGTGTTCCTACTCCTCATTCTTGGTGCTAGTATCAGCCACCAATCTGGTCCTCATATTATTTTCTGTTACTTAGAACAGTAAACCTTAAATAACTCAGGTACACACATGTCTTCATGCTCTTTACTTCCTTAAAATAATTTTGAAAAACATGGCAAAAATTTAAAATTAAACTGAGGTGACAAATTTATGGATTTTTGGCTTATTCTGTTTACTTTAAGATTTGAATTGTTTCAAGGTGATGATAGTTTTAAAATATAATTTTTTCCAAATAGTTTTAAATATTAAAAATGAAGAAAAATGCAGAATTCCTATGAACAACTTTGTCAAGCTCTTGTATGGCTATGCTATTATTGACTCGGGCAAAGCAACAATGCCAGGAAAGTTTAAGCTGTGAGTAAGCCACATTGCCATGTGGTTCCCCAAAACACAAATCCTGGTCCCTAAAAAACAGGCATTTTATTAATTTTGATCTCAAAAGGGCTTTTCTTGCTCAGTAACTACTAATTCTCCAACTCAATTCTAATTCTCTTCTCTCTAAACAATTCATATTATTTGTATTTTTAATGTTTCCTACCACCAGAATGAGAAGAGTTGACTCATTGGAAAAGACTCTGATGCCAGGAGGGATTGGGGAGCATGAAGAGAAGGGTACAACAGAGGATGAGATGGCTGGATGGCATCACCGGCTCAATGGACATGAGTTTGAGTGAACTCTGGGAGTTCGTGATGGATGGGGAGGCCTGGCGTGCTGCAATTCATGGGATTGCAAAGAGTCGGACACAACTGAGTGCTGAACTGAACCACCAGAATATAACTTCCATGAAGGCACACAATATATCCAGTACATAAAATGGTGCCTACAACACAGTGAGCACTAAGTAAATGCTTGCTGAATGGATAGATCAGCAAGAGAACTGATGTTAGGTAATATGCTTTTGGGGCTTCCTAGGTGATGCTAGTCATAAAGAATCTACCTGCTGATGAAGGAGATGCAGGACTGCAGTTTTGCTGCCTGGGTTGGGAAGATCCCCTGGAGGAAGAAATGGCAATCCACTCCAGTATTCTTGCCTGGAAAATCCCATGGACAGAGGAGCCTGGCAGGCTACNACCTGCTGATGAAGGAGATGCAGGACTGCAGTTTTGCTGCCTGGGTTGGGAAGATCCCCTGGAGGAAGAAATGGCAATCCACTCCAGTATTCTTGCCTGGAAAATCCCATGGACAGAGGAGCCTGGCAGGCTACAGTGCATGGGATCACAAAGAGTTGGACACGACTGAGTGACTGAGCACACACATGCACGAATATGCTCTTACACCCTTAGAGTGTCTTCATGTGTGAGAGTTGGGCCCTTACAGGGTCTCTTTTCTTGATATCTTTCACATTGGATGCTCTACAAATTCTTAACACATAGATTCAAACTGATGAACCTATGGATAGCTAAAATACATAAGAACATCTATTAAGATTTACTACCAACAGGAATAGAAATTGTGAATTGCCACAATGATCCAAGATCATCTATATCCTGACTATTGTGGATCCTGGGTCAATGTAAAAGATGTTAGGATTTTTTATTCCTCGTAGCCATTCCACTGTGGGTTAGCTGAAAGAAATTGGAATATCCTCAAGATCTATAATAACCAGAAGAAAAGTAAATAAGTTTGATGTTCCTTACACACCTCACTGGTGAGAACTAATACCAGAAAGGAAGGAAAAGAAATGGTAAGCACTCAAAACACTCACTGAAGTAGTAAGCTGGCCTTCAGATAGGAGAGAAAGATGAAGAGCATTGTAATAAGGAGCTACTTCAGAAGGCCATGTTTCTGATTCATTTTCATACTTTGAATGCATCTTTTAAACAAAGATTTAAGGAAGGTGCCTTTACTGAATACGTGTGGAGAAAGCTGCCTCTGCTCTATAATGAGTTTCTTTCAATGAAGAGTGATAATTCACACGAGTTATCCCAAATTGTGCTAAAATTCTAGAAGAGATCTGTGTCGGGCCAAAGTGAATGTAAATGGCTATACCACTCCGGTGCCATCATGTGATGATGTGTTATGTCTTAAAATGAAAAGAAGGATATTTTAATTTAACTATTAAAACAAGTGGAAAAGTACAGGANAAATTGTGCTAAAATTCTAGAAGAGATCTGTGTCGGGCCAAAGTGAATGTAAATGGCTATACCACTCCGGTGCCATCATGTGATGATGTGTTATGTCTTAAAATGAAAAGAAGGATATTTTAATTTAACTATTAAAACAAGTGGAAAAGTACAGGACAACTTGGTATATTGTCAGTTACGTTTTTCCTCAATCTTAGAATAAAAATATGTTTTCTTTTCAGTTTTTGCTCAAGAAATACTGTGGACCCTCAATGACCCAGAAGCCTACCACAGTAAGTGCATTTCTTTGCTTGTAAAGTTGAGATCAAAAACAAATAAAGTCTCCAGTGTTTAAAAGCAAGGAACAGACAGCTTTACATTGGAAGCATATTGTGTTATTTGGATAAGGCAAGGGAAAATGGAAAAGTAAGAAGCTGTGAACAAGGTCTGGAAAGACATTTTCTCTACCTGGCCTAAATAATTGCTATAGAGCTGATTCATTTGCCATTAGTAGGCATTTTGTTTCCTCAGTATCATGATTTGGCCTATGTCTTTTTTTTTTTCTTTTTATAAAATTAAGAGTTGAATTTTGGCCCAATGTGTTCTAACCAGATTCTCTTAGAATCTGTATTCTAAGCAGATTCCCTTCCCCCCCTAAGAACTATTTTAAGTACCTATATGGATACTATACCCTCTTAAACTACAAGCTCCACAGATGGGGAATTGAGTGCAATGGAAAACTGAGATTCCTACTACTGCTTTAGCCCCAGTGAAAGCATCCTTTTGTGTTTTAATAATTAATATTCTACCTTTATAAATCATTCCTGGAATCTGTGAGATTGTTTCCCATTTTGACCTGAATCCACTTGGAATTGCCAAAAGACAGACATTTTATTGGACATCTACTATTTTGCATAAATTAGATTCTTCTTCCTCTTCCCCTTTTTCTCCCCTGCTCCCTCCATCCCACTGTTATTCGCTCTCCTTTTCTCCTCTCCTTTTTCTGTTTTCTTTTCTTAGCCTACCTATTGCTTTCAGGATGGGAAAAGCACAAAGGCCCTCACTCTTTTTGCAAATATTTATCTCTCTGGTCAAAAGAATCCTGAATCTAAAGTCTGTTTACTTTTAGCCAAATGTCCAATTTTTTTTTTTCCCTAAGAGACTGTGTGTTCCTTTAGTAGTAGATTCAAGGCTAGATGTCAACTGATGGGTCTTAATTCTCTCTCAATAAGCTTGATTCCTGGTTCTGCCTCTTTGTTTTCTCTTTGGAGAAACGAAGAAACTACCAGTCATATGTAAGATACAGTTATCTTTCACCTGCAATTGCTCAACTCTGTGCTTATCTCCAAGAATCCCTGGAAGTCTGGTACGGACATTTGATAAGAATGAAGATGTGTTAGTTATTGATAAAGGGGAGTTTACAGTTTGAATCTCTCATACAGGTGCCTAGTGCCAAATTATCTACATTATTTGGAGATGTATTGATGGTTTATGCTTGGTTCAGTCTACAGAGCCTGGTCTTAGCTATGTAACCAGTAGGGTGTTTAAAAAAAAAATTCCATTGTATAGTTTTGAGTGAGCAACTCTGAAAACAAGATGCCCTATATATGTCTTGTTGGCTTATAATCTAAAGACAAAAGACATCTGCAATTGAGAAAGGAATTGCAGATGTTCTGCAATGGGCTGTACCTGGAAATGTTAGACCTTCTACGGTGGTACATTCTTTTTCCTGCTGTGTTCTTTGGTTTTTTTAAAGCTTTTTGTCGGTACATCCTGTGGAGGCTTGTGAGTCCTCTCAATCATCTGGCCTTGGTAATGGATGCAATTGATCTTTTTTCAGATATAATTGAGAGGTCACTTCAGATAATGTATTATTACTTTCATTTTCTTCCTTGCTCTAACTCTGACTAGAGTAAAGCATTCATTTGTAAAATGAAACACAGAATAATATAAAAGATTTGTTCCTATTTCCAAAGCTTTTCAGGATGTGAACCATTTTAGAGAAATGTTAGATTATAAAATAAGGGGGTGAGACTCCAAGGAATTTTGGAGGAAAAATCACTGGGAAGTGGTGTTTGACATCTATTTCAATTCAGTCTAACAGATTTTTTGGCTGTATCTCATTGGTTTAGTCTGTGTTTACTTAGTGTAATATTATTGTTTTCTCCAAAAATATGCAAATAAGAACTTTTAAATGAATTAGCCAGTAGGTGTTCCCATATTGCAGACAATAATTCAAGATCACATTTTAGGGATAGTGAATTTAGAGTCTGTAAGTGCCTGTTTAACTTTGGTTCACTAAAATTTTCAATAAATTTAAGAAAAATATACCATTTAAGGCAGGCTTACTTATAGTTATTTTAAAAGCATTATTATTAAATTTCAANATTCAAGATCACATTTTAGGGATAGTGAATTTAGAGTCTGTAAGTGCCTGTTTAACTTTGGTTCACTAAAATTTTCAATAAATTTAAGAAAAATATACCATTTAAGGCAGGCTTACTTATAGTTATTTTTAAAGCATTATTATTAAATTTCAAAATAATGCTTAATTTTATTGTTTATTCCCATGGTATCCACAGAATTTTTGTCAAATGTCCTTAAAAAACGTAATACCTGAAAGATGCATATTAGCATCTGAATGCCTCAATGCTATTTATAAGATGAATATTAAAAGATATTCCTTGTATTGGTGATTACACTGAATAGAAGGGAACCTTATGACTTTCATGCCAGTTGTCAAACTTCTCTGTAATTTTTTAAAATGCCTATATATATAATACATTTTCATAACACATACATATTAGTTTCTTAGTGCTGTGTTTACAAACTAGAAAACAAATGGAGAAATACTAATAAAAGTATTTACTACTTTACTTCTTACATATATTTTAAATTATAATCAGGAATGTCTTTTAGAAAACCTATATCATATGCATTCACATTAAAGCTGAATCAATATCATTCATTTAGGAAACATCTGTAGCACCCACGTTTCAGGACACAAAGGTTTTAACATATCTTTTTCAGTTTACACTGCCTTCTCCACCCTTTTTCCATCCCTAAGATTGCCAGAATAGAAATATCAGTATTTTTCTTTTGATAAGAACTTTGTCATACCTCATTTTCTGAGATAATACTGCAGAATTTTCAAAGCGATATTCAGCTATGCTTCCCTAATCTCTCCAGCTAAACTATATTTAAGGAGAATTGAATTGAATATTTTTTTGCCTTTGAAATCAACTTTACATTTAAATATACTCCAAAGAAATTCAAAAACAGAGAGACTCAGCTGTGACAACCCAGTTTCTGATAATAAGCAGGATTTACTCCTTTCCTAAGTGAGCATCTCAGATGTAGTTTGACTGATCTATCACTAGAAAAAAAAAGGAAAAAATTTATCCTCATCTTCATTAGATTCTTGTTTTTGCCAAACTTGTGTGTTGAATGTCAAATACATTCAAGGATAAGATTTATTTATCAATGTATATTGGTGATATCTAATGAGAATACACAGGCCTCCCTTGTGGCTCAGCTGGTAAAGAATCCACCTGGAATGCGGGAGACCTGGGTTCGATCCCTGGGTTGGGAAGATCCCCTGAAGAAGGGAAAGTTTATCCACTCTAGTATTCTGGCCTGGAAAATTCCATGTACTGTATAGCCCATGGGGTCACAAAGAGTCGGACATGACTGAGCGACTTTCACTTTCATAATGAGAATAGGAGCAAATGTTTCCCTTTAAAATAGATGGAATTGTAGTCAGTATATTTTTTATTTCCTCCTTCCTTCCTTTCTTTATTTCTTCTCTCTTTTGCTTCGTTGGGCCTTAGCTGTGACATGTGGGGTATTATCATGTGGGATCTATTTTACCACGCACGAACTCTCTAGTTGTGGCCACAACTCCAGAGCATACAAGTTCATAAGTTGTAGCCCACAGCTCTTTAGTTGTGTCTCCTGGGCTCTAGAGCATGTGGAATCTTAGTTGCTCCACAGCATGTAGAATCTTAGTTCCCTGACCATGGATCAAACCTGCACCCCTTGCATTGCAAGGCAGAGTCTTAACCACTGAACCACCAAGGAAGTCCCTGTCAATACATTCTTTAGAAGCTTGAGGTAAAGACTGAAGTGGGAAAAACCAGATGTTGAACACTGTAACCTAAGGAACAAAGAATAAAAGTATTCCTCTTATCTAATTAAAAAAGAAACAGAAGGGAAAGCTTGAAAATAATCTAAAAGACATGATTTTTTTTTTAAACAAAGCAAACCAATCTAGTACTTTTTACTTCAACTAGAAATAAACAAGCTAAAAGGGATATGTCATAACACAGACATTAATATTTGAGATCTCTAATATCCTGAACATGAAAAGTGATATAAATTTTAATAGTCTGTTCAATATATTGTTGAATTTTAGTTGAATGTGTATGGATTTGATGACTTTCAAAGTCCTTCCAGCTCCATGAGTTGCTGAGTCTCTCAAGGATCACCTTCCACTATTTGACATAATTATATCTGCAAAACATCCTTTCATCATATAAAATAAAAACAGGCTTAAAAAATGAGATGGAGATAGGAACGTTTAATCTAATTTTATTTTACAGATTAGAACAAAAGCACTAAGTTTTTGTAGTGTGTGTTTGTTTGTTTTTCTCCATAAAACAGTAACTTTATTTTTAAGATAAAACCCGTCATTAGATATCTTTCTTTTTACATCTCAGTGGTTTTGTGTAGCTTTGAGCAATATGCAATATGTTCTCTTTTCCTTGAGGTTGTCTGATATAAGTGAATTTGTGGTGGCATAAATATATTAAAGGGAACCATGTTGCACTGTTAAAAAACCGCTAACATCAACACTTCCCAACAAGGAGAGGGTAAATAAAAGAGAAGTTTATCTTATGTTAGGTATACATTATCCTCTTTACACAAACCACTGCATGAAAAACTAAGCATAAGCATTTTTCTGAAGCCTTGTTAAATAGAAATATAACACAGAGAAAGCAAATAATGGGTGAATTTTAGGTGTTTGGTACACACAGACATATAGAAATATATAAAATCATTATATATTTGCAAAGAAAGAACAAGATCCTTGATGTCTAGTGCTTTTTAACTTACTTTAGAATGCCCACCACCACATTATTTAAAAATTATCATTTCCCATATATAAAATTCATGTCGAAGATACTCACGTTAGTAAGTCAGACAAAGGAGAATATCTGGAATAGTTCATGCTTCACCTATGATAATGATATTGTTATCAACTATCCCCTTAAAAATCTCCCTCAATAGATCTATACAAATAATCAAGGGCTAAAACTTTATATCAGGATTATTTGACGTATAATACTGAAACCAAAAAAAAATTATTATATAAAATGTATTCAATAGCATAAAAGCTAAACTGGACACTAGCAGCTTAGTTTTTATGTTACTAAAAGCTAAATATTCTTTATTTCAGAATAATAATAATAGCACAAATATCAAATAATATAGTAAAAATAATAGGAAAGATACACATAGGGCTTTCTCTGTGTCAGTTACTGAAAGTGAAAGTGAAGTCGCTCAGTCGTGTCCGACTCTTCGAGACCCCATGGACTATATCCTACCAGGCTCCTGTCCATGGAATTTTCCAGGCAAGAGTACTGGAGTGGGTTGCCATTTCCTTCTCCAGGGGATCTTCCCTATGCAGGGATTGAACCAGGGTCTCCCGCACTGCAGGCAGACGCTTTACCCTCTGAGTTGCTACTGATTATAATATCGGATGTATTTATTTGAACTAATTTTTGAGGTAAAATTATTTCATCCACCATCAAGATGAGAAAATGGAGCCACAGATATTAAGCAACTGGCTAAGGTTACCCACTGAGAATTTGGTAGAACTAGGACTTAAAATGAAATAAAAATAAAACTTAAAAGGTTCTGAGCTACTGAGCTACTCTGCTGTACTGTATCTCTAATGAAATAAGCATAATTTCTGAAGGCTTTGCATCATTTCTGACTTTTATTTTTTACAGTTAATTTGCCCTTAGTAATACATTTATAATCTTGGCATATTTTACTTCATCATATTAGTTTTCTATTGGGCTGTAACATATACACACACACACACACACACACACACACACATATTTAAAATCTTATTTTTGAGCCCGGAAGTCTGATATAGTTTCACTGACCTAAAATCCAACTGGCAGGGCTGCATTCCTTTCTGGAGGCTCCAGGATAGAATTCACGTTTTTGCCTTTTCCAGCTTCTAGAGGCTGCTCTTGGTTCTTAATGTAGCTCCTTTTCATCTTCAAAGCCAGTAATGGCCAGTTGAGTTTTTCTCTTGATGCCATCTCTTAAATTCAATTCTACCTCCCTCTTCCCCATTTATGAACCCTTGTGATTACACTGGGCCCACCAGATAATCCATGATAATCTCTTTAAAATCAGCAGATTAGCAACCATAATTTCATCTGTAACTCTAATTCCTCCTTGCCATATAACATAACATATCCACAGGTTCAAAAGGTTAGAATCTATATACCTTTGTGTATTAGTGGCTCAGTCATAACCAACTCTTTACAACCCCACGGACTGTAGCCACCAGGATCCTCTGCCCGTGGAATTCTCCAATCAGGTCTCCTGCATTGCAGGTAGATTCTTTACTATTTGAGCTATAGATGTTTCAGAGATCATTATTCTGCCTTCTTATGTACCCTTCTTCTTATGTACTATATGGGTATTTTGTACCTGTATGTGTG
>SJYV01015744.1:44157-76251 GCA_006410875.1 Neotragus pygmaeus | reverse complement strand
GAAGAATGGAACTGGAGGAATCAACTTGCCTGACTTCAGGCTCTACTACAAAGCCACAGTCATTAAGACAGTGTGGTACTGGCACAAAGACAGAAATATAGATCAGTGGAACAAAATAGAAAGCCCAGAGATTAATCCACACACCTATGGACACCTTATCTTCGACAAAGGAGGCAAGACTATACAATGGAGTAAAGACAATCTCTTTAATAAGTGGTGCTGGGAAAACTGGTCAACCACTTGTAAAAAAATCTAGTACTTTTTACTTCAACTAGAAATAAACAAGCTAAAAGGGATATGTCATAACACAGACATTAATATTTGAGATCTCTAATATCCTGAACATGAAAAGTGATATAAATTTTAATAGTCTGTTCAATATATTGTTGAATTTTAGTTGAATGTGTATGGATTTGATGACTTTCAAAGTCCTTCCAGCTCCATGAGTTGCTGAGTCTCTCAAGGATCACCTTCCACTATTTGACATAATTATATCTGCAAAACATCCTTTCATCATATAAAATAAAAACAGGCTTAAAAAATGAGATGGAGATAGGAACGTTTAATCTAATTTTATTTTACAGATTAGAACAAAAGCACTAAGTTTTTGTAGTGTGTGTTTGTTTGTTTTTCTCCATAAAACAGTAACTTTATTTTTAAGATAAAACCCGTCATTAGATATCTTTCTTTTTACATCTCAGTGGTTTTGTGTAGCTTTGAGCAATATGCAATATGTTCTCTTTTCCTTGAGGTTGTCTGATATAAGTGAATTTGTGGTGGCATAAATATATTAAAGGGAACCATGTTGCACTGTTAAAAAACCGCTAACATCAACACTTCCCAACAAGGAGAGGGTAAATAAAAGAGAAGTTTATCTTATGTTAGGTATACATTATCCTCTTTACACAAACCACTGCATGAAAAACTAAGCATAAGCATTTTTCTGAAGCCTTGTTAAATAGAAATATAACACAGAGAAAGCAAATAATGGGTGAATTTTAGGTGTTTGGTACACACAGACATATAGAAATATATAAAATCATTATATATTTGCAAAGAAAGAACAAGATCCTTGATGTCTAATGCTTTTTAACTTACTTTAGAATGCCCACCACCACATTATTTAAAAATTATCATTTCCCATATATAAAATTCATGTCGAAGATACTCACGTTAGTAAGTCAGACAAAGGAGAATATCTGGAATAGTTCATGCTTCACCTATGATAATGATATTGTTATCAACTATCCCCTTAAAAATCTCCCTCAATAGATCTATACAAATAATCAAGGGCTAAAACTTTATATCAGGATTATTTGACGTGTAATACTGAAACCAAAAAAAAATTATTATATAAAATGTATTCAATAGCATAAAAGCTAAACTGGACACTAGCAGCTTAGTTTTTATGTTACTAAAAGCTAAATATTCTTTATTTCAGAATAATAATAATAGCACAAATATCAAATAATATAGTAAAAATAATAGGAAAGATACACATAGGGCTTTCTCTGTGTCAGTTACTGAAAGTGAAAGTGAAGTCGCTCAGTCGTGTCCGACTCTTCGAGACCCCATGGACTATATCCTACCAGGCTCCTGTCCATGGAATTTTCCAGGCAAGAGTACTGGAGTGGGTTGCCATTTCCTTCTCCAGGGGATCTTCCCTATGCAGGGATTGAACCAGGGTCTCCCGCACTGCAGGCAGACGCTTTACCCTCTGAGTTGCTACTGATTATAATATCGGATGTATTTATTTGAACTAATTTTTGAGGTAAAATTATTTCATCCACCATCAAGATGAGAAAATGGAGCCACAGATATTAAGCAACTGGCTAAGGTTACCCACTGAGAATTTGGTAGAACTAGGACTTAAAATGAAATAAAAATAAAACTTAAAAGGTTCTGAGCTACTGAGCTACTCTGCTGTACTGTATCTCTAATGAAATAAGCATAATTTCTGAAGGCTTTGCATCATTTCTGACTTTTATTTTTTACAGTTAATTTGCCCTTAGTAATACATTTATAATCTTGGCATATTTTACTTCATCATATTAGTTTTCTATTGGGCTGTAACATATACACACACACACACACACACACACACACACATATTTAAAATCTTATTTTTGAGCCCGGAAGTCTGATATAGTTTCACTGACCTAAAATCCAACTGGCAGGGCTGCATTCCTTTCTGGAGGCTCTAGGAGAGAATTCACATTTTTGCCTTTTCCAGCTTCTAGAGGCTGCTCTTGGTTCTTAATGTAGCTCCTTTTCATCTTCAAAGCCAGTAATGGCCAGTTGAGTTTTTCTCTTGATGCCATCTCTTAAATTCAATTCTACCTCCCTCTTCCCCATTTATGAACCCTTGTGATTACACTGGGCCCACCAGATAATCCATGATAATCTCTTTAAAATCAGCAGATTAGCAACCATAATTTCATCTGTAACTCTAATTCCTCCTTGCCATATAACATAACATATCCACAGGTTCAAAAGGTTAGAATCTATATACCTTTGTGTATTAGTGGCTCAGTCATAACCAACTCTTTACAACCCCACGGACTGTAGCCACCAGGATCCTCTGCCCGTGGAATTCTCCAATCAGGTCTCCTGCATTGCAGGTAGATTCTTTACTATTTGAGCTATAGATGTTTCAGAGATCATTATTCTGCCTTCTTATGTACCCTTCTTCTTATGTACTATATGGGTATTTTGTACCTGTATGTGTGAATGTATGTGTGTGTGCAAAATATCATTACAATATAAAAGGAAATTTAATTATCCATTTAACTGATTGTACCTTAGACATTTTTGTTCATTAGTCTAAAATTTAGAAAGTGTTACCTTATTGCCATTGATGAGTTAATTTTTGTTTGTTTTTGAAAATTCCCATTTGGTCAATAAATTAAAGTGAGACAGTGTTAGGACTGCAATTAAGGCTCCCTACAGGATTGGGAAAGTAATGGTTGACATGGACCACCTTTCTAAGTATCTGCAGGTTGCAGTCTGCAGCCAGTAGAGGCTTATCTACTCTTTGGAATGCTTTGGAACCATACTGGTAAAAATTTTGTAAGTCTGTGAAAATGTCTGTTTGAAACTTTTGACAATGTCTGTTATTATCTGGGGTCATTTGCTTACATTTACTTTGCTGTTTTAACTTGTTTGATGAAAAGCAAAAGGAAATTAAAAGAAAATTCTGTGTTAAATTTATTTAAACAACCACATATGCTTGTTTTATATTTGTTTGTATACTTTGTATATAATATTTAAAAATGGAAGAAACTACTCCTATATATTTATAGAGTAACTTGAATCATGCTCAACTGTTTGCTCTATTTTTAAACCATACCTTATAATTCAGAATTTACATAGTCCAATAATTCTCATCAGTAAGAGAATATTTATTACAAAGCTAGAAAATCTTTTCACTGTATAAACATTCCTGAGGGTACTTTTCTTTAGGATTCAAGTCTTTTCTTGGAAATAATAACCTAGAAATGCAGTCCTAAAGACTGAAATATACAAGCAATGTCTATATGCAAACAAACATGGCGCATAAAATAATCATTATGAACATCTGTGTGTATGACTCACATAATGATTCTATGTAAAAGTACTAAAAGGAGTTGTAACAATAATTTAGCCTGAGTCCATGAATTAAGAACACGTAAATGCAAGAAGCATTTATTCTCAACTTAAAAAAATATATATTCCCTCTTAAGAAACCTTTCTAGACATACTATTCTTGTTGTTCACACCTTTCCATCTATGGAATTTTGATACCATAGTTTTACTGCATGTCTGTTTATATATGGCGCCCCTTTGGAGAATCACAAACTATTATATCTATGATGCCACCTCCCAAAGAAACAATTGGCCACACATTCAAGACAAAACCATCTGCAATGAAAATGCATAACATAGAGTGGCAGCAAGAAAGCTCACGGGTTTGTTATTCAAAACTGTGCATTTCACTGACAGGAAGCTGAGACACAGAGAAGGAAATTGATTTGCCTAAAATAATGCATACTTAATTGGTGTTAAAACAAAAGAAGTATAAAGCTTAGAACTTAGTCAATTTGTTTTTCTATATACCTAATATTGACCAAAACAAGAATCATTGGAAAGAAAAAATCCATAGTACCTGCATGGTGACTAAGTGATGATGTAACTGTTGGACCCTCAAAGTTACATCTTAGTCTGATATTTTAATATAAACAGAATGTAACATTATTTGACAGTTCAAAAGCTATGCATTACTTATATGATAATTTATAATAGAAAAAAGTCTTATGAGGAGAGCTCCACAGTGGAGAATGAAACATTGCAATACAAGGCAAGGCTTGTTTAAATGTCAATCACTGGTATACTCTTGGTATTTTCCTTGGATTAGAGCTTGTTCAACAAAGTAAGGAGTTCACAACTGTCAGTTGCTGGCATTTCAAAGGGTAAAAGGTGGCTTCGTGAAATAATACAAAAATCTTTTTGTACAATATTGTATTAAATATCACCTAGAAAAGAGCATTAAAATTTTTCTGTTTATAAAAATTTATCTCCTTTCTTAGAGTAACACAAATAAAACTAATAGTCATGATCAGAAAGTAAAACTGCCATCAAGTCCTTGTAAGTAAGTAAGTAAAGTCATTCAGTCATGTTCAACTCTTTGCGACCCCATGGATGGTAGCCTACTAGGCTCCTCTGTCCATGGAATTTTCCAGACAAGAGTACTGGAGTGGGTTGCGATTTCCTTCTCTTTAAGTCCTGGTAGTCCTGATCTAAACGATTACAAAGATTTAGTAGAATAGTGTTGTTAAGTTCAGAGCACTAAACAATGTACTATGATTAAATTCCACCATTTAGAGAGAAAAAACAAGCCATGTTCCTTGGTCATAGGGAGATATGGTTTCTGACAGGTAACCATATATATTCCTAGTTGGAAGCACTAGAACTCTAATTAGAACTAGCAGGATTCTCTTGGTCCAATACATAATTTTTAAATTGCTTCACTCTACATGACTGACTTTTAATGCATTCCCAGAAGTATTAGAAATACCTGTTGTAAAGTAATACAAAGAATGTGTAACTCACAGGGAAAACATAAAAGTTATAGCAGAGGGAGATATATAACTAATATAACTTAAGCATGTATTTAAACTTTGAAGACATGAATAAGTAGTTATGTCCTTGTCTTGGCCCATGTGTTTGAACATGATAACATTTATTTCCCTTGAAATCATGCTTTATCCCATTCAGCCAGCCTAAATTTGTCTCAAGGTCAGTAAACTCAGGTAAACTGCTCTTCAATTTCATTCATATAGATTTCCTAGGACCTTGTCACTTTTTTATTAGCCTTACCCCCAAATCAATTTTGAATTTTGCCTGGTCCCTGACTCCTGGTTTATATTCCATTGTGATTTTCCTCTACCCTTCACACACTGCACCCTTAAACCTAGTAAATTTTTGTCTTAATATTTTATTCCTGTATATCAACTAGAATATAACACTTAATTCTCAGATCCTGGCACCACATCTCCCAAGCAGACATCATTGGCTGGTGCCCTAGTTGAGAGTGCTCTATAGAAATCAGATAATTTATTTTATCATGTTTTCTTTTATTCATCACAAAAATATCTGTTGAACATTTCAATAGTCAGGGAACTCTGCTAGGCTTGGTGACACAGTGGTGAAGAGAAATGATTGCTTTTTAATTCATGGATATTCCATTCTATTTAAGGAGACAAATCTAAAAAATAATAGCTTAACTGCACAGTAAATGATTCCATTATAATTTTGATAAATACTACAAATAAGCTCACAGAGCATTTGTAACTAGAAACTTGTCTATGCTGATAAGTCAGGGAAGATGTCACTGTATAAATGATATTTCATCTGAGGCTCAAAAAGTGTAGTTTTCTTTTCAAAGAATAAGGAGAGAAACAAGAGTAGTGAAAAGCACAAAGGACCTACAACAACTAGGCGGCTCGTTAGTGGAAGTGTGAGAAAACCAGAGTGGTAGAAAGTAAAGGATGAGTCAAGGTGAATAAACGCATCAGTCAGGGAGATAGATGCCAGATTATGTAGGACAATTCTAAGCATTTTTAATTTTACCAGACGGTCTCTCTCCTGGATACTGGGGATGGCTGAGTAGAGGCCTCTCTCCGTCTCTTGCTTGTTTTGTGAGCAGTCAAATCAGGCTCTTTGGGAATGATGTGAATATTTAATAGAAGTCAACGGAGGATAGCATTGTACCACAAGGTGTGAAGGCCTGTCTTTTGAAGAAGTCCCTTTTAGGTGGGGGGCCACCACTTTCATGCCTCTTAAAGAGTTTCCACTGTTTCCTAGCCACCATTGTTTATAATGATAGTGACTCCTCAAATATTTGTTTCCATGTATGTAATGTGTCATTTTTCTCGGGTCAGTTTCAAGACTTTTTCTTTACATTTGATTTTCAGCAGTTTGAATATGATATCCCTCTGTGTGGTTTACTTTCATATGTGTTCTGACTGGTGTTCACTAAGACTCGTAAGGGCTTCCCTTCTGGCTCAGTGATGAAGAATCTGCCTGCCAATGCACAAGATGTGGGTTCGATCCCTGGATTGGCAAGATACCCTGGAGAGGGACATGGCAACACATTTCAGTATTCTTGCCTGGAAAATTCCATGGACAGAGGAACCTGGTGGGCTACAGACATGGGGTATCAAAGAGTTGGACACAACTTAGCAACTGAACAACAACAACAATTTTATTATGAGAGTTTTGAGAAGGCATGAATGTCTATAAGGTTGTGAAATGATTTGATTATATTTAGGCATTATAGACTAAGGATAATGAATTGAGAGTTGTAAAAAGCAGCTGGCTAAAATCAGATCAAAGGATACAATCAACAATGAAAAGGCAATCTAAGGGCTGGGAGAAAGTTTATGCAAATCTTTATCTATAAAGAGTTAATGTCTGGAACTTCTATAACTCAACAAGAAAGTGAAATGAAATAATCCTATTAAGAAATGAACAAAGAAGTAGACAATTCTCCAAAGATGATACACAAATGAAAAAAGTATATGAAAATGTGGTTGCCATCATTAATCATCAGAGAAATATAAGGCAACACAACTATGAGATACCACTTCCCACCCATTAGGATGGCTACTATTAAAAATAAATGAAATAAGTCCTAGTGAAGATATAGAGAAATTGAAATACTTGTGCTCTATTGGTGGGAATGAATGCAAAATGGTGCAACTGCTATGGAAAACAGTATGGAGGTTCTAAAAAAAGAACTGCAATGTGATCCAGCAATCCTCCTGCTGGGTATAAACACAAAATAACCTAAGGCGAGTCTTGAAGAGATATTTGTATTCCCACATTCATAGGAGCACTGCTCATAATAAGATGTTGAAACAACACAAATGTCCATCAATGATGAATGAATAAATAAAATGTAGTATATACATGCAATTGATTATTCAACATTGATGAACCTGAAGGACATTAGGCTAAGTGAAATATGTCAATCACAAAAGACAAATACTATATGATTCCATTTATATGAGGTATATAAAGTGGTCAAAAGCATAGAAACAAAGTAAAATGTTAGTTACTAGGGGCTCAGGGGAATGAGGAAAAAGGGATTTGTCATTTAAAGGCTATAGAGTTTCAGACTGCAAGTTGAAAAAGTTCTGGAGATCTGTTTTGTATCACTGTGAATATACTTAATGCTACTGAAATGTACACTTAAAAATGTTTAAGATGATAAGCTTTATGTTATGTTTTTTTAACCATCATAAAAAGTTATTTAGGAGCTATTGCTACAGTTCAAGAAAAAAGTGGATGATAGTTTGGATTAAAATTATTGCAAATGGAGATTAAGAAAAAAGGTAAATTTAATGGATATTTAGAAAGCCATATTAGATTAAATATATAGAATAAGGAAGAGGAAGTAGCCTAAATAATTATTGGGGGTTTTTAAGTTATAAAACTGTATGTATGCTGTGCTTATTCTGTTTGAGATATAGACAGTAGGGAAAGTCATGGAAATAGATGAGAGCATGAAAGATGCAAGAAGCTGAGAGTAGATAAAAAAGAAAGATATAAAGAGAATATATAGCTTAACCTAACTATCTCCAGAGTTTATAGGTCAAATCAAGGGAAATGAGTTAACAAAAAAGGCTGAGAAGTGGAATTTTAGTAGGTGTATACTAAATCAATTAACCATTCAAACTTGTATTTACTGATTCTTTCTTTTAACCTATTAATATAACAAAAAGAGATTACAAAAGGAAAGAATTCCCTAAAAATCTAATCTCTCACTCTGTGATGATCAAACAAAAACTACATAGTTTCAACTAATGCTTTCTTTGTTTTGATTTATGTAAAATATGTTGATATATAGATTAGAATGAAGTTCTAAAGCAAGCAACTAATTTTCAACTTTATAATCATATGCAAATCCATATATATTTTAAATCCATCTGTATATTTTTAATTTTTTTAAAATTTGAAGAAACAAAAATTAAACCCTTTTCCACACTAGAATTAGAAACTTCAGCCATGATGAATGTAAAAACAAAAGATAACAATGAAATATCCTTATTTATAGTGACACACAAAAAAACTTTGTTATCTAACCAAAAGTATCTTCATTTCAACAACTGAGAAAAATTGAATCTTATATTTGTATTTACATTAGATAGCATATTAAATATGCTTGGGTTTCAAATTTTTAATTTAGGACAGAAAGAGTAAGATTATGTAAAGTTTATTGGAATGAATATATAATACCTTTAAAAGATGGGTTAGATTAACTAATTGTGTAGATTTACCACTGAGTTCAGAATATTTAGTTACACTATAACTGATTGACTGATGGTTATAGTTATATAGTTACACTATAACTATTCCCTGATGATTCAACAGGTAAAGAATCCACCTGCAATGTAGGAAACTAGACGCAGGAGATGTGGGTTTGGTCCCTGTATTGGGAAGATACCCTGGAGAAGGAAATGGCAACACACTCCAGTATTCTTGCCTGGAGAATCCCATGGACTGAGGAGCCTGGCAGGCTACAGTCCATGGGACTCCAAAGAGTCAGACATGACTGAATGACTAAGTACACAAAAAACTGAATTTGAGAATATTAGCCCTTATGTGCATAGTTCGTGGACAACTTTCAGAATGTGATCCTTTCTTATCATCTGAACACACTAAAAACACTGAAAATAGCCCCTAATTCTTAAGACTAATTATTTTATTATAGATACATTGATGAATTAATGTCCAACTCACTCTTTCTTATAAGGAGATTAGACTAGGATGTAGTCAAATATATTTTCGCTGTACTGCTAATCACATTATAGATCACATCTTATTGAACATTGATAGAGATTGTAATAATAAAATTTAGATCTATCTTTGAATTTCTGCCTTATGAAATGTAGACTGTTTTATGCATTGGAAATCACTTAATTTTTTTAAATTTGGTGCTCCTCTGATAGCATGATCAAATATTACTTTCTCTGAATTTCAATTTATAAACCTGAAGTAATATAAACCACATTTATAAAACTACATAATATAAAGTTTGTGGTGTAGAATAAATACCTACTTGAGTATTTACATTGTTTTTCAATTTTAAGGTACTACTTAAATATTTCTTAAGATTTGTTTTTGTCTATATTTCATGCTGGCCTTTTGGAAGGAATTGAAATCAAGACTTTTAAAATTTGCAGTAAAATTAATTACAGATCATTAAAAATACTCTTTTAGAAACTAAAATAAACTTTCTTGTTCTAATCATTTTGCTATTTTGAAATATGTTAGTCATTCAAATTTTCATGTTTACTCTGGCATGACTCTTGCTTTTTAAAGACCTTTTTTAACCCTGAGGTAATTTTTACTTTTGAATTAGGCTTCGTCCTTTCTAAAAAAATTCTATCAGGTATTCTGATACAGTTAAAACTATATTCAGAGCTAACAATGACATATTATTTCCATTTTATTCCAAGATATGAATTTTCCATTGGGGAGAATTACAAATATATAAACAATGACCTTAATATTTTTATGGACTGTAAATGTAGTACTGTGTAATAGGAAACGTAATCTGAAAATAAAGCTCAATTATAAGAATAAAACAAAAGCTCATGAAAGAATTTAAAAAAATATTCTACCTTATATTTCAACATGCAAACTATATCATTGAAGATAATTATTATGTAATTTCAGTGGATTTGAAGGGAAATATTACCTGAAAGATGATGCTGTGAAAATGCTCCACTCAATATGCCAGCAAATTTGGAAAACTCAGCAGTGGCCACAGGACTGGAAGAGGTCAGTTTTCATTCCAATCCCTAAGAAAGGCAATGCCAAAGAATGCTCAAACTACCACACAATTGCCCTGGTGGCTCAGAGGTTAAATCATCTGCCTCCAATGCAGGAGACCTAGGTTCAATCCCTGGGTCGGGAAGATCCCCTGGAGAAGGAAATGGCAACCCACTCCAGTATTCTTGCCTGGAGAATGGACGGAGGAGCCTGGTGGGCTACAGTCCATGGGGTCACAAAGAGTCAGACACGACTGAGTGACTCCACTTTCACTTTCACATGCTAGGAAAGTAATGCTTAAAATTCTCCCTGCCAGGCTTCAGCAATACGTGAACCATGAACTTCCAGATGTTCAAGCTGGCAGAGGAACTAGAGATCAAATTGCCAACATCTGCTGGATCATGGAAAAAGGAAGAAAGTTCTAGAAAACCATCTATTTCTTCTTTATTGACTATGCCAAAGCCTTTGACTGTGTGGATCACAATAAACGGTGGAAAATTNGTGAAGGTCCAGGGCAAGGTTGTCCTCACGCCCTCTGTCAACTCAGGGTATGAATCTGGGTCCACAGACTCTGCCTGGAAGTGTGTGCTGGTTGGTGATGGACAACTCTTGTGGTCACAGAGCTTTCTTAACAGGTGATAACATAGACTCTCTCCGGTGTGACTGCTTTGATTCCACTGAATGATAGGCTCTGCTTCACCTGATTAGAAGGCTCTCCATTTCTACTGCAAGAATGTCTGTTTTCTAAATCATTCTAGCCGCTTCATCCTGTGAGAGCCATTAGGGTAGCAGAGACACCTTGTTTAAGAAGGTGAAGGCCTTCCACCTGAAGGCCTTTCATCTCCACAAGCAGGGGGAGGACCAGCAGGCCACTGTGGATAGTGGGTGCTGGCCCAGCCAGACGTGGTCACCTGGCTGGGGCCAGGCTGAGCATCCATGCCAAACTTCCTTGCAGCCAATAGGTCTGCAGTCTCAACTTCATCACAATCTGGTAGAAGGAACGTGTGTGCTCTTTTCCTCCACTTCTGCCTTCTCTGTTGCCCTATAGCATGATTAAGTGTCTAGCATCTTGCAAAACAAATGAGCAAACTTAGTTCTTGCCTTTATTCCTCTAAAAGAACACAGTCAACAAAGACTGTGACATAACAATAATTGACTTGTAGTTGCTTCTCGAACCTGAAAGTCAAATATTCTCCAGCAAACGCAGCCTGTGCCTGTACATTAATGTACTGATTAAGAAGTGCTCTCGTGATTGTCTGTGCCGTGCTGTGCTAGGCCGTGTCAGTTGTGCCCAACTCTCTGACCCTACGGTCTGTAGCCCGCCAGGCTCCTCTATTCATAGGATGCTCCAGGCAAGAATACCTGGGTTTCCATACCCTCCTCCAAGGGATCTTCCCAACCCAGGGAGCAAACCACCATTGAGAGACAGGTTCTTTACCACTAACACCACCTGGGCAGCCCCCCATGCTTGGAACAGATGCTAGTATATTTGAGTTTCAGCTGTTCCCTGAGGTAAACCATCACATCTGAATAGTGATACGTCATTAACAGGGGAGCTATTCTGGTTTCATTCCAACTTCAGTGTTCTAAAACTCCCTGGTGACTGGAGTTATATGGCTCTGTTTTACTAGTCTCCAAGTCATTATGGATAAAATGTTGGCAATTTCTAGTTTAGAGAGTGCTAACTATCTAACTTCAGAGAAAATACTCCTTTGTGGCGATGATCAATGCTGGTAGTTAAGCAGCATCATGGACAAATGAAATTTCATTATCATCTTGAAATGTCATTTTTCTTTTCAATGCGGGTTTTTTTTTTTTTAGATTTTTTACTACATGACATTTAGCATTGCTGCTAGAAAGTAACATCACTGCTTGACATAATGTCTGATTTTCTCTCCTTTCCTGTCCACTCATAACCAAGCACCAGGATGATCACATGGGAAGTGATCTACCTCAACTCTGCATTTTGGCGGCTGTTGGACACTTTCCCACTATGTTGCTTATATCCTAGTTCCTAACTCTAATAGCTTTTTAATATATCTCCTTAAAATCCAGAAGTTACCTGTGACTCCTTCCTGACTTTCCTCATCTAAGCTATTGTCAGTTGTTATTTGCTGTGCTCACCTCTGCTCCTCATATATAATGCCTCCTCTCCATACCTGTTGTTCTTGCCATAGTTCAGACCATCTCTGCTTCCATAACCTGTGTCAGTAGCTTCTAGACTGATTTCTCCCCTGCATAAATCTTCCCTGGTTCACAGATTCCCCCTCCATTCTGAGTCCCACTACATCCTGTCTGGTCCTGTCTTGCTCACAAAACCTCAGGAGCTCTGCATGGCCCATGAACAGAGCACAGATTCCCCCATAGCCACCTGTCCATGGTGCTCTGCGATCCAGCTCCAGCTACCACGCTCCCGTCATAGTCCTGCCTGGACTCCAGCCAGACACAGATGCTCTTTTTCCATGCCTTGCCTCCACAACCTTCTTCCAGTGCTTTTGTTCAAGCTGTTTCCTTTTTCTGAAGCCGCTGTTGTTCAGTCACCAAGTCGTATCCGACTCTTCGAGATCCCATGAACTGCAGCAGGCCAGGCTTCCCTGTCCCTCACCACCTCCCGGAGTTTGCCCAAATTGATGTCCACTGGGTCAGTGATACCATCCAGCCATCTCTGGAGCGCTTTCCCCTAATCGTCACAGATCCCATTCTGCCTGCTCTTAAGATCCATAGATTCTTCAGGAGCCTTCCCTGCTTCTCCAATAGGAATGCATTTCTCCTTCCTCTGCATGCCCATCACCATTTATTTGTTTCTCCACACACTCCTTACTTTCTGTATTATTTTTTATATTTCCTGGTAGCCCATAAACTACCTGAAGGTAGGGTCTATGATTATCTCCATTCCACCCAGGGCCTTAAACAAACACAGTACTTGCCAATTCATGTTTGCTAAATTAATAACTCCATTTCCAGTCTATGAATGGCTTTGGAGTTGATTAAGTTTAGCTGTTTTAAGTTAAAAGAAAGCTATTATGGGCATCACAATGACGGAGAAAAAGGTATCAATAAAGAGAAAAGTGAAAGTGTTATTCACTCAGTTGTGTCTGACTGTTTTCTACCTCATGGCTCCTCTGTCCCTGGAATTCTCCAGTCAAGAATACTGGAGAGGGTTGCCATTTCCTCCTCCAGGGGATCTTCCTGATGCAGGGATCAAACCCTGGTCTCCCTCATTGCAGGCAGATTCTTTACTGACTGAGCCACCAGGGAAGCTCCTCAATAAAGAGACAGGAAGGCTAAAAAGAACCCTATTGGATTAGGATCAGAGTAGTAGTATAAAGTACTATCCATATACACAGAGATACAAAAATATACATATCTGTATATAAATGTGTTAGTATGCATGCATGTATTACTAATACCTAGCTCCATCTGCTGAGAAGGCTAGAAGCAAGCAGCTCATTCAGCATCCATATCTTGTTTCTAAACTCTATTCTCCAATAAAGGGAATCAAGCCGTCTTGGAGAAGCAGTTGCGTTTCAGGGCTCAGGCAGGGAAAACACAAAACAAACCTGGAACATCCTCTAGTGCCAAGAAATAAGCAAGCAATCTTTCCAAAAGACAAGAGCTTGTCGAAAGAACGCAGGAGTCGAGGTAAATGTGTTCCTAGTGACCAAAGCTGGTACAAGTTGGGCAGAAAGATAAAGACAGTACTGAATTTTAACCTGTAGAATAAAATAAATATCAAGAATTCCATACTGACTATAAAAAACATGGAGAAGTGACAACTCTTCTTTAAGTAGAATTCCAGATAATAAATGTGGAAGGAAGCTGGAAAACAGAATCACCATTAGGCAAACACCACAGTCATGACTGTTTAAGGCAAGATCCACAGATGTATGTAAAATTAGTGGGTAACATATAAGGAGAAATGGGATTTGTATAGTGTCAGCATATCTCCTTCAAGACACTTTTTCACTATAAAGGGAAAGACAGTGAAACTTAACACTGAAAAAATAAGACACCATTTTAAGCAAGTGATCATGGGAAACAGCACCAGTGATAAGCCATATTGATATCATGAACTGCTTAATATGATGCACCAAGAATAACACAACATCATTTTTGTAGTATTATTGCTAAAAAGGCATAAGTTCATTCCAGTCATGAAAAAAATGTTAGGCAAGCCCCAAATGAGGGACCTTCAACAGAATGACTGTTCAGTACTCTTCAAAAGTGTCAAGGCCAAGGAAGACATGGGAAGGAAAAGACTAAGGAAAGATAACAGCTCATTGCCTTGTGAGATCATTCTGGGTGAGATCCTGCAAGAGGAAAAGGATATTAGTGTAAAAAATGGTGAAATTCAAATAAGGTCTGTAGTTTAATTAATAATATAGCGTGGATATTATTTTCCTGTTCCTGATAATCATGCTATGATTAAGTAAGACATGAACATTAAGGAAAGCAATGTAAAGGATAAGAAGGGCTTTGTACTATTTTTGCCACTTTTCTGTAGGTCAAAAATAGTTTAAAATTAAAGAAACTTTTAAAAAGGAGGCTACTAGTAATGAATATTTTTTTGCATTTATTTATTTTTTTTACTTTATTTTACAATACTCTATTGGCTCTGCCATAAATCAAAGATGATCCAAACTGCCTTTAATCAAAGTTAAGCAGGCAAATATCCTTTGTAGCCTTTCTAATTGTCATTCTTTTCCTTGTCTTACATCTCATTTCCAATTTTTTTTTTNAGATGGTGACTGCAGCCATGAAATTAAAAGACGCTTACTCCTTGGAAGAAAAGATATGACCAACCTAGATGGTATATTCAAAAGCAGAGATGTTACTCTGCCAACAAAGGTCCATCTAGTCAAGGCTATGGTTTTTCCAGTGGTCATGTAAGGATGTAAGTGTTGGACTGTGAAGAAAGCTGAGCACTGAAGAATTTATGCTTTTGGACTGTGGTGTTGGAGAAGACTCTTGAGTGTCCCCTGGACTGCAAGGAGATTCAACCAGTCCATTCTGAAGGAGATCAGCCCTGGGGTTTCTTTGGAGGGAACNACTGTGAAGAAAGCTGAGCACTGAAGAATTTATGCTTTTGGACTGTGGTGTTGGAGAAGACTCTTGAGTGTCCCCTGGACTGCAAGGAGATTCAACCAGTCCATTCTGAAGGAGATCAGCCCTGGGGTTTCTTTGGAGGGAACGATGCTAAAGCTGAAACTCCATTACTTTGGCCACCTCATGAGAAGAGTTGACTCATTGGAAAAGACTCTGATGCTGGGAGGTATTGGGGGCAGGAGGAGAAGGGGACAGCAGAGGATGAGATGGCTGCATGGCATCACTGACTTGATGGACATGAGTCTGAGTGAACTCTGGGAGATGGTGATGGACAGGGAGGCCTTGCATGCTGTGATTCATTGGGTCGCAAAGAGTCGGACATGACTGAGGACTGAACTGAACTGATTACTATGATAAAGTAACTTTTATTATTAAAGTGTTAAAACCAAGGAAATAAAAATACATTGATGGGATCATATACATATAAATATATGCATGCATATCACATATATGCACATATGTATAATTTATAACTGTAAAAATATAACCAGTAGTTGTTTAACCCTTTATATGGATAGAAAATAGTTATATTGAAAGATAGGGAGTAAACAAATACTTACTACATATAGTTCATAGGCTATAATGTTTAGAGTATTATTTTTAAATCCTTCATTAAAAATGAAGTTTAATGGTTATATGTGGATGGCCATGGGGTCATGAAGAGTGGGACATGACTGAGCGACTTCACTTTCACTTTTCACTTTCATGCATTGGAGAAGGAAATGGCAACCCACTCCAGAGTTCTTGCCTAGAGAGTCCCATGGACGAGGGGAAACTGGTGGGCTGCCATCTCTGGGGTCGCTCAGAGTCAGACATGACTGAAGCAACTTAGCAGCATATATATATATATCTATATCAGAATTTGTGTAAACATTTTAGAATTTAGCACTACAATACATACAAATCCTGATATTTTGTTTAAAAAATTTATCTTCACTATTTGAAAATTGTGTAGAGCCTTGAAATAACTTTTACTCTGATTAAACTGGGGCACTCTTCCTTTCTTGGAATAAGTCAATATTAATATTTAATTAAAATCAGCACTTCAGTAAATGTACCCTTGCCCTTGAGAAGATAAATCACTTACTCAGGAGAGAAAAACAGAGTGTGCACAAACTTCACCTTCTATTTAGAGAAATGCTGGAGTGAGCAGGTTGTATCATATATCTCTATCAATCGACCCTTGGAAGGCACTGGTAGGGAGAGTTTTAACAAATCAAAAATCAAACTAAATTGTTGTATGTGTTTAATAAAGAAAACAAGTATAAACACAAATAAGGTATCACAAGGTAACTCAAAATTGGAAAAATATTAGTAAAACTTAATTGTTACTATATTATTTAAAAGCTTGTTTAAATGAATGGATTTTCATAAATTTTCATCCATATCACTAAAGAAGTGAGTCGCCATAAACATTTTACATCATAAAGATTCATTAGAACATTTAAATGAGTTTTATTTCCCTGTGATTGCATATTATAATAAAATTTTAAAGAGAGGCTCATTTTATTCCAATGACACAGTTCTTTCCTCAATATACTGAATTCATGATAGAATCTGAGCTAATGAATGAAACTGGAAACTTAATAAATAGGAAAGTTTGTAGGAGGAGTCAGAGATTCTAAAATTTTCTTGAGCACAGAAAACCCAGGGTGAACTATGTGGTACTTAGTTTTAAGTACTTACCTAAGGCTTCCCTGGTGGCTCAGAGGGTAAAGCATCTGCCCGCAATGCGGGAGACCTGGGTTCAATTCCTGGGTTGGGGAGATACCCTGGAGAAGGAAAAGGCAAACTATTCTGATACTCTTGCCTGGAAAATCCCATGGATGGAGAAGCCTGGTAGGCTACAGTCCATAGGGTCACAAAGAGTTGGACACGACTGAGTGACTTCACTTTCACTTAAGGGTTAACAGCTCCCATCACTATCTTATAACAAAGAATTGTAAACTGGGCCATATGACAGTTAGGTCTAGTAACATATCCAAGGACATGCTACCTCTAGCTTCTAAAACTCTTAGGGATCCTTTGAAAGTCCTCTTTGACTTCCTCCTATGATACCTGTTGCTATCCCTACTCCTAAATATCAAAGAGTGCTCATTTTCCATTTAACATCCCAAAGGGAAAAGGAAAAATCATGATATTATTTAAATTTCTTCCCCCATAATTCCATCTCATTATATTTCCTCTTTCCAAGAATGATTACCAAACCTTGATGGCTTATTTAGTTATAAATGGCAGGCTGTCCACTATTCCTATAAACATAGATGGAAATGAAATCCTGAGAACACTGGAATTCAATTTTATTAAAAACAAATAGACTTCTGCTTTCTAGTCTGTCATATAAGGAGGTTGGAAGTCATCACTCCATCCTCACAATAATTAAAAGCTTAACAGACTTAAAAATGAATGCATCTTCTTAGATCCATCAGAGAAATAAACTCAAAGGGCAAACTTCTACCCCTAAAATGGGGAGACAGAAAGGTGGGTAAATAGAATCACAACTCAGTACTGGAGTAGCAAAGCCTAAATTTTAACTGGCGAATTTTTGGAGGCTCAGTGTGGACAAGTTTAAGAACTACAAACTAAGGGAATCCAGTCATAGTGGGATTTCCATACTTATGAATTTTATCTCCAGGAGCCCCACCAAGTTCTCAGAGTGAAAAATCTAAGAAAATCCCATTGTGCTTCCAATGAGGGGAGGACAGAAGGAGCCATTTTGAAATATGCCAGAGGGTTTGGTTTTTCCTTAACAAGTTCCACCTTCAACAGAAACGGTTTTATAAGAACCTACATGTTTGGGAATGGAGATACCCAATACTAGCCCCACTAACCATTCTGTACTATCAAAGGGGAAGGGAAAAGCTAAAAAGCACTTGCAAAGTTCATAGTCCAAGGACACAGATTCACTGAAAGACCGAGACCTAATCATGTGACTATAGAATTCTTTCTCTCTCCTTACAGTACATCGTGTTCAACTTGAAACAAAAAGTTTAAAGAAACGTCTCCAGAACCAGATTTAGATATGGCAGTGATGTTGGAATAATCAGACCAAGAATTTAAAACAACTATGATGAATATTCTAGGGGCTCTCTTATGGAATAAGTAGACAATATATAAAAACATATAAAAACACGTGGATTATGTAAGACAAAAGATGGAAATTCTAAGAAAGAAATGCTAGCAATCAAAAACAAAATAACAGAAATATAGAATACTTCTGATAGGGGCATTAGTAGATTAGATACAGCCAAAGAAATAATCTCTGAGCTCGAGTGTATATCAGTATGAGATTACAAACCTAAAAAGCAAAGAGAAAAAAAGACTGAACTATAATAGAAAAGAATACCAAAGAACTGTGGGAAAAATTCAAAGGTGTAAAATATACATAATGTAAAACCAGAAGAAGAAAGAGGAAGGGGAGAGAAGCAATATTTGAATCAGTAATCACTGAGATTTCCTCCCAATAAAGGCAGGTGCCAAACCTCAGAACTGGGAGGCTCAGAGAACAACAACAACAACAACAACAAATGCCCTCAAAACCTAGACATATCATGTTCAAGCTGCAGAAAATTAAAAAGAAAAAAAGAAGCTTTGAAAGAAGACAGAGGAAAAGAAACACTTTTCCTATAGAGGAGAAATTATAATAATTAAATCTGACACCTCAGAAAATGTGTAAACAAGAGAGTGTTATGCAATATTGAAAGCATGGAGGGGAAAATATCCATAAGCCTAGAATTCTGTACCTTGCAAAATTATCCTTCAAAAATGAAGGAGAAATAAAGACTTTCACAGACAAATAAAAATTGAAGGCATTTGTAGCCAGACACCAGACTTATAAGAAATATATTTTAAAAGTTCTTTAGAAAAAGTAAATTGATATCACTCAGAAATGCAAATCTAAAATTGATATGGAGAATCAAAAGAGCTAGAATATCCAACATAAACTGAAGAAGAACAAAGTTGAAGGACTGACAGTATTCAACTTCAAGACTACTTGAATAGAAGCAGTAATCAAAAACTACAGAATTAGCATCAAAGGAGCCAAACAGATCAATGGAACAGAATAGTGAGCCTAGAAATAGGCTCACAAAAATAGTCAATTGATCTTTGACAAAGGAGCAAAGACAACACAATGGGAAAAGTAGTCTTTTCTAACAAATGATGCTGAAGCAACTAGACAGCCACATATAAAAAATACAATAGACACAGACATTACAGTTATCACTGAAATCAACTCACTGTGGATCAGAAACCTAAATGTAAAACAGAAAACTATAAGACTCTTAGGTGTAGGTGATAAGAGAAAATCTACAAGACCTGGACATGGCAGTGACTTTTAGATATAACACTAACAGCATGATCTCTGAAAGAAACATTGATAAATTGTACTTTGTTAAAATTTTCTTTAAATGTTTTTCTCTGTGAAAGCATTGTCAAGAGAATAAGAAGCTTCAGAGTAAATTTCTAGAAAGAACATATCTGGTAAGAACTATTATATAAAAAATACAAAATACTCTAAAAACTTAATAAGAAAACAAATAATTTGATTAGAAAATGGGCAAAATCTGAAGAGATACCTCATCAGAGAAGATATACATATGAAAAAATAATCAATGTCTTATGTCATTTGGGAATTGCCAATTGAAACAACCCTAAGATACCACCAGACCCTTATTAGACTGGCTAAAACTCCAAACACTGGCAATGCCAATTGCTGGTATGGATGTGGAACAGCAAGAACACTCATTTATAACTAGTTCAGTTGAGTCACTCAGTTGTGTCCCACTCTGGGACTCCATTGACTGTAGCACGCCACGCTTCCCTGTCTATCACCAACTCCCTGAGCTTGCTCAAGCTCATGTCCATCAAGTCGGTGATGCTATCCAACCATTTCACCCTCTGCTGTCCCTTTCTCCTCCTGCCTTCAGTCTTTCCCAGTGTCAGGGTCTTTTCCAATGAGTCAGTTCTTTGTATCAGGTGGCCAAAGTATTGGAGCTTCAGCTTCAGCATCAGTCCTTCCAATGAATATTCAAGACTGATTTCCTTTAGGACTGATTTGTTTAATCTCCTTGCAGACTGGTTGGATTTCCTTGCAGTCCAAGGGACCTGCAAGGGTCTTCTCCAACACCACAATTCAAAAGCAACAATTCTTCAGTGCTCAAATTTCTTTATGGTCCAACTCTAATATCTATACATGACTACAGGAAAAACTATAGCTTTGACAAGATGGACCTCTGTTGGCAAAGTAATGTTTCTGCTCTTTAGTATGATGCCTAGGTTGGTCATAGCTTTTCTTCTAAGGACCAAGTGTCTTTTAATTTCATGGTTGCAGTCACCATCTGCAAGATTTTGGAGCCCAAGAAAATAAAGTCTGTCACTGTTTCTGTTGTTTCTCCATCTACTTGCCATGAGGAGGTGGGACTGGATACCAAGATCTTCATTTTTAGAATGTTCTGTTTTAAGCCAGTTTTTTCACTCTCCTCTTTCACTTTCATCAAGAGGCTCTTTGGTTCCTCTTTGCTTTCTGCTATAAGGGTGTTGTCATCTGCATATCTGAGACTACTGATATTACTCTTGGCAATCTTGATTCCAGCTCATGCTTTATCCAGTCAGGCATTTTGCATGAGGTACTCTGCATATAAGTTAAATAAGCAAGGTGACAATATACAGCCTTGATGAACTCCTTTCTCAATTCGGAGCCAGTCCTTTGTTCCATGTATGGTTCTAACTGTTGCTTCTTGACCTGTGTACAGGTTTCACAGGAGGCAGGTCAGATGGTCTGATATTCCCATCTCTTGAAGAATTTTCAACAGTTTGTTGTGATCCACAAAGTCAAAGACTTTAGCATAGTCAATGAAACAGATGTTTTTCTGGAACTCGCTTGCTTTTTCTATGATCCAACAAATGTTGGCAATTTGATCTCTGGTTCCTCTGCATTTTCTAAATCCAGCTTGAATATCTTGAATTTCTTCATCTGGAAGGACATATGGAATATCCTTCTGTAGGTGAATGAATAAACTGCAGAACATTCAGACAATGAAATATTATTCAGCACTGAAAATAAATGAACTGTCACAGCATGAAAGGCTCTAGAAGAAACTTAAATGCATACTGCTGACTAAAAGAAGCTGATCTGACAAAAGAGATACATACTGTAGGAATAAAACAATATGATACTCTAGAATAAGTAAAATCATAGAGATAGGAATAATATCAGTGTTTAGCAGGAGTTATGGAATCAAAAAAATATTCTATATGATACTATAATGGTGGGTTCTTGTCATTATATATTCATCAAAAACCATGTAACATACAGCAACATGCATGAACCCCGATGTAAACTATGGACTATAGGTGATAATACTGACTGACTTGAGGTTCAACAAATGTAAGAAATATACCACCCTGATGAGAGAAGTTGATAATGGGAGAGGCTGTGTTTATCTGGGGACTGAGGAATATGTGGGAAAACTCTGAACCCTCTGTTTAATTTTGCTATGAGCTTATCCAATCTTCTCAAAATACTCTATTTTTTAAAAAAAATGAATGTTCCCATATGAGCAATTATTTAAAGCTTTTTAAACCACTTTATTGAAGTATAAGTGAAGTGAAAGTCACTGAGTTGTGTCTGACTCTTTGTGACCCCATGGCCTATACAGTCCTTGGAATTCTCCAGGCCAGAATACTGGAGTTGGTAGCCTTTCCCACCTCCAGGGGATCTTCCCAACCCAGGGATTGAACCCAGGTCTCCCACATTACAGTTGGATTCTTTTCCGGCTGAGCCACAAGGGAAGCCCTATTAAAGTCTAACTGACATGTAAAAAGCTGGATATATTTAATATATACTACTTGATGAGTTAGGGGGTAAGTATACAACTGTGAGGGCTTCCCAAGTGGCTCAGACAGTCAAGAATCTGCCTGCAATGCAGGAGATCTGGGTTTGATCCCAGGATCTGGAAGATGCCCTGGAGAATGAAATGGCTACCCACTCCTGTATTCTTGCCTGGATAATTCCATGGTCATAGGAGCCTGGCAGGCTGCAGTCCACAAGTTTGCAAAAAAGTCAGACACGATTGAGCAACTAACATACACATACTCCTGTGAAGCCATCACCACCACTAAAGCCATAAACATAGCCTCTCAAAGCTTTCTCCCACTCCATTACTATAATTATAGCTTTTTGTGGTAGGAACATTTGACATAATATCTACCTTTTTAGGGTTTCCTAGGTAGTACAGTGGTAAAGAATCCACCTGCCAATTTAGCAGACACAAGAAATATGGGTTCAATCCCTGGGTCACGAAGATTCCTTGGAATAGGAAATGGTGACCCACAACAATACTCTTGCCTGGAAAACTCCATGGACAGAAGATCCTGGGGTTGCAAAGACTTGGGCACGACTGAGCACACATTACACATTTAATAACTCTCAAGTATAGAATAGAGTATTGTTAGCTACAGATACTATGGTATATACTAGATCTTCAGAAATTATTTGTATTGCATAACTGAAACCTCATACACTTTGACTATCACCTCCCTATGCCTTCCTCCCTTTAACCCTTGGCAACCACCATTCTACGTACTTCCTGTTCTATGAGTCTGGCTATTTTTGATTCCACATAAAAGTGATATCATTTAGTTTTGTCTTCTGATGCTTTTGTTTGTTTGTTTATTTGTTTCTCTTAAGCAACTTAAGAATACAATTGAAACTATATATTTAAATACCATTATTATTGTATGTATAATAATTATTTTGTTAGAATATGTTTCTGTCTTTTTAAAATATTCATAGTAGTCTCAGTATTCACAAAATACTTACTAACATCTGCTAAGATGCTTGCCGGACATTCTTTGAGGTCCTAGAAATGTTGAGTTGGCCAAAACTTTCTTTTGGGCTTTTCTGTAAGATATAATGATTAAATACAGAAGACTTTATAGGCAGCTGTGTATATTTTAGTAAATAGATTTGCAAACAAAATACAGTGTCATTCACCCACATGTTGACTAGGTATTAACACAAGGGGCACTGCTAGCATCTTAATAAAAAACCGCTGTCAAATAATTATTTACTCTTACTTCTGATTCTTTCTGTGATTGGTTATTATACTGACTTAACATTTCACCGTTAAGATTTTGACTCCTTAAGTATCTTTCTTATGGAAGCTCTTCTCATTTTGGAAAAAAACATAAAAATATGCACCAGTTGGGTTGGAACCAACCCTGTACTATAATATGCCCATATTGAAGCCCTTTTTCTTTCTTTCTTTTCAAACCAGGCCTTTGTATGTCAATAATCACCATACTGAAGCTGAACTTTATTTAACATCATGATGTAGTTTAATATTAACTAGAATTTGGAGAATGCAGAACAAAACCTTACTTTAAATATTTGAAAAGCAAGGTAGATAATCAGTTATCATTGAAGCCACTAATTTTCACAGTAATAACAAGGCACTTTTTAAATTATTTTGATTACATTTTATATACTTGCTTATTTAAATGATTTCTAATTACAAAATAAGGGGAAGATAGTCCAGTCATATTTTTTCCCTCTGTAACAACTTGGCTGATTAAATTCCCTCACTACTTAAGGACTATAATTAATATTATCACATTTTTAATTCTAAAGGGTATTTGACCATTTTATTCTCTTATATTTATGATTAATATATATATATATATATGTATAACAGATTTTCATTAAAAGTTACTACTAATGCAAACTTAATTGCATTTGTAATTCAGCTTAATATTTACTTGTGGGTCTAGATAAAGCTGTAGCTACTGACATTACCTTCATAGCTTAAGCAGAACAGGAAACACTACAAATTTAGATGAAATTGTTTCTTCTGAGTGGAAAACATGGAAGGAAATCTAATAGGTGCCTAGCTCTCTAGGCAAATAAAACTAATGAGGCAAAATTTCCATTTTGCAGACAATGAAAGGAAAGAGTAAGAGTCATAGCATCAATTGAGAAATATATGATAAAGCATCCAGTTTGATGATGTAATGGATTAATTCCAAGTGCACTTCTCAATACTGATATAAATGTGAGACTACTGAATGGATGCTTAACCCACTTAAACATCTGCGAGGACTCTCTTGCAGCTAGAGCAAGCTTACCCAGAGGATACTGACTACTCTTGTTGACCAATGTATCCTCTACATGCAAGGCAAATGTCAAGGGTTTTTAATAAATTGGACTATACTCTGACCAAAACAACTATTCAGGCACCTGAAATATGGCATGGGGCTCTAGGAGTGAGTGACCATGACACAGAGGATAATGTTATACAGAAAGAAACATACCCAAGTGCAGAAAAGCATTTTGCTCTATTTAAAGAAGGCACATTGCTATCATGTATGAAAGCTGTCAGATACAAATATCCAAAAGGGACAATAGAATCAAATAATCTAGAAATCTACAAATATATAATTTTCACCTGTGAATCATATTAAGTACCTATAATTCATTTAACAAATCCATGTTTTCTGAAGGGAAAGTTTTTTTTTTTTTTTAATGCTTAAAGAAATCAGTTTAATTTTACAGAAAATTCTTCAATCAGTTCATATTTTTATTTAATAAGTACAAACAATAGGAAAAAAGTTAACTAACCCTGAGAAAAATNTATAATTCATTTAACAAATCCATGTTTTCTGAAGGGAAAGTTTTTTTTTTTTTTTAATGCTTAAAGAAATCAGTTTAATTTTACAGAAAATTCTTCAATCAGTTCATATTTTTATTTAATAAGTACAAACAATAGGAAAAAAGTTAACTAACCCTGAGAAAAATGTATGGAATCACAAGAAAAATGTTAAGGAGAGCTTAATTGCTCTGTTTTTATATTGAAAGCAAAAAAAAAAGGAAATGAAAGGGACAATGGCCACTTCTATTTAACCTACTAAAAAACAATCCTGGAGAAAAATGTGGTAAATTGTGTTGTTATAACAGCAGTTACCCAACTATCCAATTTTATGCTCTCACCAGTGTATGATTAAGATTTTTTTTCATTAAGAAATTAAGAAATATTTGAATTCATAACCATAATTACCAATTATCTTATATTTCCAGTAATTTTTTGTCAAATAGTAAATGGTGGTCTAGATGACTATACTATTTTTTTTATTTTTTATAGCCAAAATAAACTCTTGTATAACTGGCATTGCTCTTCATTTTATACTTTGTTGTTCAGTTGCTATGTTGCATGTGACTCTTTGTGACCCCATGGACTGCAGCACATCAGTATTCCCTGTCCTTTACCATCTCTTGGAGCTTGCTCAAACTCATGTCCATTGAGTCAGTGATGCCATCCAACCATCTCATCCTCTGTTGTCCCCTTCTCCTCTTGCCTTCTATCTTTCCTATCATCAGGGTCTTTTCCAATGAGTAAGCTCTTTGCATCAGGTGGCCTAAGTACTGGAGCTTCAGCTTTACCATCAGTCACCTCACACACAAAAGATCCTGGGTTTGAAACCACTCAGAAACATATTTTGTGGCTTCCTTGGAGGCTCAGACAGTAAAGAATCCGCCTATCATGCAGGAGACCTGGGTTCGAGCCCCCTGGCTTGGGAAGATCCCCTGAAGGAGGGCATGGCAACCCACATCAGTACACTTGCTTGGATAATCCCCATGGACAGAGGAGTCTGGCAGGCTACAATTCATGTGCTTGCAGAGTTGGACGTTAGTTGCAAATTAGCAGGACTGAACAACTAATCACACAGCACAGCACATACCCTAAAATCTTGTCAGAAACCACACCCTTGAAGTATTGCTATAAAACTTCCCCAGAGTAGGGCACACAGTTTTTCAAGGTTTAAACCAGTAGAAAATATTTTTTTACTTCACCCAAATCTCTGTCTCCAAAATTTGGTTTGGCTCTGGTATACAGAGAAGCTGAACTTTTGGCATCAGGAGGAGTTAAAGTGTGCTTCTTTGTATACAACAGCCCACATGCATTAATGATGTCAGTTTTGAAGCAGAGTATTCTACAATCAGGTGGTTCAGCTGTATTCACAGCTAGAGAAATAGGATCCATGAGAATGATAGAGGAGTCCCTTTAAAAAGTGAGGCTTAATAATGAAGAGTCATTGAAATGGAACAAAGTGCACAGGGAAGAGATGGACTCTGTAACCCATGATAAAAGGCAAAAACTAATGCACAGTAATATCTGGAGGAAATATGATGTGTGTGCTTTAGGGAAAAGTATATCAAAGAGGAAATCTCTTTGATTTCCTTCTTCTTCCAAGAATATGTTAAAAGATCATTTATTTTCTCCTTAACACAGAAGATAGGACTTGAAAAGAGAACAATATTTTTGAAATATTAGTTGATGTTTTATTCCTGAAATTGCCTCTTTTTTTCTTACCCCCTTCCATCATTTCTTTCAATTAAGCAGATTTGAAATGAGTATCTTGGGATGAAGGATATGAGTTAGATGAAAAATAGAAAACACTCTAAGTTGTTACTTTTGCTTCCAAAACACTAAAGCCCTTTAAAAAATTCAGAGGGCCTCTGGCATATTAAAATGTTTGGAAGAGTGAGGTTTGAGGATTGTGTCTCTTCTCTGGAGCAGTATTTCTCATCCAGGAGCAATTTTGCACCCCTGGGTAACATTTTGCAAAATCAGAAAGTATTTTTAAATGTCACCAGAATGTCGGATGGAGCCGTGCTACTGGCACCTAGTGGGGGCTGGTAAACATCCTACAATGCACAAGACAGCCCTTCCAGCCCTAATGGAGGATTATCCAGCTCCAAATGTCAAGAGTGCCAAGGTCAAGAAAGCTTGCTCTATGGTGGCTGGAGAATATTTTCTTTGTTTCATAAGAAGGCAAGAGAATATGAGTGAGAAAAGAGGCAGTTGCTGATTATGAAGGATCACATCCATTTCCCTGGTAAAGTGCTGGATGCTATAAGGACATCTTGTCTCACAAACCGACACCCAGAGGCATGGCATGGCTGCAGTTAAAACTGTGCATTGTGTTCAGGACAGTCTGGTCTGAATCTGGCATAATGGTGTTTCTGTAAGTCAGGGAAGCTACAGAATTTTCCCATGTCAGGGCACAGGAAGGTAGAGAGGGGTGACTGGAAGTGAAAATGCTAAGCAGAGGGTGGGGAGGGGGCATCTCAGGGAAGAACCTGACGAAAACCAGAGACAGAAGCCAGGGGATGCCCTCAGGTTGTCTCATTTTAGAATGCTGTGGGTTGAGGTGATATGGAAAGCCAAATCCTAGAAGACGACAAACTCAGTTAGTCCAAAGAGGGTGCTATCAAACAGCACAGGAAAATGTTTCCCAGAAAGTCAATTAGTTTGTCGTTGTTTTGTCCCTAAGTTGTGTCAGACACTTTGCATCCCCATGAACTGCAGCACGCCAGGCTCCCCTGTCCTTCACTGTCTCTGAGTTTGCTCAAAGTCATGTCCATTGAGTCAGTGATGCTATCTAACCATCTCATCTTCTGCCACCCTCTTCTCCTTTCCCCCTCAATCTTTCCAGCATCAGGGTCTTTTCAAATGAGTCAGCTCTTCACATCAGGTAGTCAAAATATTGGAACTTCAGCTTCAGCATCGGTCCATCCAATGAATATTCAGGACTGATTTCCTTTAGGATTGACTGGTTTGATCTCCTTGCTGTCCAAGGGACTCTCAAGGGTCTTCTCCAGCACCACAGTTTAACAGCATCAATTCTTTGACACTCAAACTTCTTTATGGTTCAACTATTACTTCCATATATAACTACTGGAAAAATAATAATTTTGACTATACATACCTTTGTTGGCGGTGATCTCTCTGCTTTTTAATACACTGTCTAATTAAGTTTAGGCAAGCATTTTGCCTGGGGAACATTTTCATAGAAATGAGTTTAAAAGAATCCAATTTGAGATAACTACACTTGAGCAAGGGACATTGGTGTATATGCCAAACATTATAATATCTAAAGCTAAATTTAAATACATCAAATAATCACGATGGTGTGATCACTCACCTAGAGCCAGACATCCTGGAATATGAAGTCAAGTGGGCCTTAGAAAGCATCACTACAAACAAAGCTAGTGGAGGTGTTGGAATTCCAGTTGAGCTATTTCAAATGCTGAAAGATGATACTGTGAAAGTGCTACACTCAATATGCCAGCAAATTCGGAAAACTCAGCAGTGGACACNGAGTCAAGTGGGCCTTAGAAAGCATCACTACAAACAAAGCTAGTGGAGGTTTTGGAATTCCAGTAGAGCTATTTCAAATCCTGAAAGATGATGCTGTGAAAATGCTGCACTCAATGTGCTAGCTAATTTGGAAAACTCAGCAGTGGCCCCAGGACTAGAAAAGGTCAGTTTTCATTCCAGTCCCTAAGAAAGGCAATGCTCAAACTACCAAAGACTGCCAAAAAATGCTCAAACTACTGCACAAGTGCACTCATCTCAAACGCTAGTAAAGTAATGTTCAAAATTCTCCAAGCCAGGCTTCAGCAATACGTGAACCGTGAACTCCCAGATGTTCAAGCTGTATTTGGAAAAGGCAGAAGAAGCAGAGATCAAATTGCCAACATCTGCTGGATCATCAAAAAAAGCAAGAGAATTCCAGATAAATGTCTATATCTGCTTTAATGACTATGCCAAAGCCTTTGACTGTGTGGAAACAAGCTGTAGGAAATTCTTCAAGAGATGGGAATACCAGACCTCCTGAACTGCTTCTAGAGAAATATGTATGCAGGTCAAGAAGAAACAGTTAGAACTGGACATGGAACAGCAAACTGGTTCCAAGCAGGAAAAGGAGTACGTCAAGGCTCTATATTGTCACCCTGCTTATTTAACTTACATGCAGAGTACATCGTGATCAAACACTGGGCTGGATGAAGCACAANTGGGAAGCCCATCTTGTGCTTACCTGAGACTAACTAACCCTCCTGGGGCCCCTCGCCTAATTTCTTCCTTCCAACATTACCTTGTAATGTAGTGTCACTTGGAAGAGGAGGGTGCATAAGAGCTTGGGTTCTGGGCATTGGTGACCCTGAAGTTCAGGTAGATTGGAACCTCCTTCTGCATCAGGTAAACCATTCTCCCTATCCTTGGCTCACATCGCTCTGGAGGTCACAGGAGAGCAAACTCGTAGCTTTCCACTTGTCATCATGTTATTCCAGTGTCTCACTGGCCAAGAGTCAATCTCCAAGACTGAAAACCTGTTGCTTTTTCTCAACGAATCAAACACATGGTCCCTCCTCCAACACATTCTGCCTCATTCTGGTCAGAGCCATATCTCCATTTCTACTTTTCTCAGCTTGTAAACATGAGTCAATGGGGGCACAGCAATTGTTGGATGATTCTAGAGCTTCTTTGGGGCCAAGGCTATTAGTCAATGTTTACATTGGTGTAGAATTTGAAGGAAACCTTTCCATTGGGGTTGAGCTACTTGCTGCTCACCTGCAAGTTATTTACCAAGAAAGGTCTGGACCATGACTTCTTAAAATCCAGTCTAGATCTGCCACAGAAGAACTTAACATTACCAGTTATTTAAAACAGTGTGCTAATGCAAGTGGTGAATGGCATTAACATGAAACCAGTTGAACTCCTTCTGACCTCCGGGACATCTAGGCTGAGGAAGAAATGGGGTGGACTTTGGACAGCTGCAAAGGTGATGGAGGGTCAGAGTCAAGTTTTCTTGGATTCATCACGTCAAATGTCTGCTCAGTAAAGTCATGAACCATGACTTTAGCTTTTGGATTTAGGGAAGAGCAGAAGTTAGAGGTGGTATAGGGGATAATGTGCTTCCCAGGTGGTGCTAGTGATAAAGAACCCACCTGCCAAATACAGGAGACATAAGACATTTGATCCCTGGGTTGAGAAGATCCCTGGAGGAGGGCATGGCAACCCACTCCAGTATTCTTGACTGGGAAATCCCATGGGCTGAGGAGTCTGGTGGGCTACAGTTCATAGGCTTGCACAGAGTTGGACACAACAGAAGTGGTTTAGCACACACGCATGATAATGTTATCATTGCTTCACATTGATGTCATGACTTTTTAAAAAAATGCCCTTAAACAGATGACAAACCTCCCAGCATCCTATATTGTCCTTGTATTCTTGCCATCTAGCACAGAGGCTGCCACATACAAGGTGCTCAGTGACCACTGCAGAATTAACCACAGTCTGTTTTTCAGAATTAAACGCAAAGTATGTATCTGCCATCCTTCATGTTTTATGGCCTGCAGCACACTGGGTAATTTTGCTGTTGCTCTAATATCTTCTTGTATAAAGCAGTTAATTGCCCTGTGCCTGGCTCGGAATATATTGCTCATTAAATTGAGTTCCAGACAAGATGGCAAGGGTATTAGCCTGATGCTTCAAAGTAGCAGGAAGCCTCAAGGGCATAGTGTAATTATTCATTTGCTAAATAACACACACACACAACGGCTTAATTACAGCATTTTCAGCGAAAAAGAATTGTGGTGATTTCCACATCAGAGTATCTCATTAATGAGATTTGCTAACTGTTATTGGCAATATTCTAAAATGCCCTTTTGTTTTAAATCGTTTCCTAAATGGCTAATGTTGTTGGTGGGAGAAGAAAAGTCCCCCAAACCTCTCATGGAAGTGAAATGTTAGCGATTCAGAAAATCCTCAATGTTAGTTTCTTCCCGGTTGGCAGGACTCGATGGTGTGGAAAAAAAAAAAATGCGTTTTTGACATCTCTCTGTGTTTCCACATTAACAGCATTGAAGTTATCACAGAGAAAGGATCCAAATGCTAGGATTCTTCCCCCAAGAGTTCACCAACCCAAGCACTTTAAAGGTCACGCCTTTTTATCCCAGCTTGCTGCTAGTGATCTATGTGACCCTGGTCAAGATACTTTGATTGTTCTTTGTTTGGATGTGGACCATTTTTAAAGTCTCTGTTGAATTTGTTACAATATTGTTTCTGTTTTGTGTTTTGGTTTCTTTGCCTCTAGACATGTGGAATCTTGGCTCCCCCAACAGGAGTGGAACGTGCACTCTCTGCTTTGGAAGATGAAATCTTAAACATTGGACCATCAGGCAAGTCCCCCCATCAAGATACTTACCATTTCTGGGCCACAGTCTACTCATCTAGAGTGTAACTAGGTTCCTTCACTGATTAAACACATATTTCTTGATTGTTCCAGACTCTTCTAGACACTAGGAATGCAGCATAGATGGAAGGAGATAGGGCTTCTGATTTCCAGGAGCTATTTTCTAGCAGAAAAGAAAGACAATAAGCTTGTAACTGAATGTATATCTGAGATAGTCCAAGCTAGGTATAATTTTATTAGGCAAATGAAATTGGGTAATTCCACTGAGAAATACTTGGGTGGGTGTTCCTGCTATGAGGAGGGTGGCCAGAGAAATCTTCTTGAGTATGCTGGCCTACTAGCAGAAATTTGAATGATAAGAGGGAGTCAGATTTAGAGATTTCAGAAGCAGAACATTCCAGAAGAAGGGAGTAACTAAGATCAGAACCTGGGACAGGAGTTCTTTGATATCTTGAAGTGACTCTGAGCAATCAAATTCAATGGTTTCTACACAGAGCATTTCAAAACAGTGTCTCATCTCTTCCCCAGCTTAGTCAGTGATATCCTAGGTCATCCATTTCCATGGATTTTATTTTCCTGTCCTTATGTGGGTTTAGCTTTTTCATTCTTCATTAAATGTGTGTGTGTGTGTGT
>SJYV01015744.1:16725-43172 GCA_006410875.1 Neotragus pygmaeus | reverse complement strand
TACATCATGAGAAACGCTGGGCTGGAAGAGGCACAGGCTGAAATCAAGATTTCCGGAAGAAATGTCAATAACCTCAGCTATGCAGATGACACCACTCTTATGGCAGAAAGTGAAGAGGAACTAAAAAGCCTCTTGATGAAAGTGAAAGAGGAGAATGAAAAAGTTGGCTTAAAGCTCAACATTCAGAAAACTAAGATCATGGCATCTGGTCCCATCACTTCATGGGAAATAGATGAAGAAACAGTGGAAACAGTGTCAGACTTTATTTTTTGGAGCTCCAAAATCACTGCAGATAGTGACTGCAGCCATGAAATTAAAAGACGCTTACTCCTTGGAAGGAAAGTTATGACCAACCTAGATACCATATTGAAAAGCAGAGACATTACTTTGCCAACAAAGGTCTGTCTAGTCAAGGCTATGGTTTTTCCTGTGGTCATGTATGGATGTGAGAGTTGGACTGAAAAGAAAGCTGAGCACCGAAGAATTGATTCTTTTGAACTGAGGTGCTGGAGAAGACTCTTGAGTGTCCCTTGGACTGCAAGGAGATCCAACCAGTCCATCCTAAAGGAGACCAGTCCCTGGTGTTCATTGGAAAGACTGATGCTAAAGCTGAAACTCTGATACTTTGGCCACCTCATGTGAAGAGTTGACTCACTGGAAAAGACCCATCATGCTGGGAGAGATTGGGAGCAAGAGGAGAAGGGGACGACAGAGGATGAGATGGCTGTGTGGCATCACCGACTCAATGAACATGAGTTTGACTGAACTCCAGGGGTTGGTGATGGACAGGGAGGCCTGGCATGCTGTGACTCATGGGGTTGCAAAGAGTCAGACATGACTGAGTGACTGAACTGAANCCACTGCTGAGTTTTCCGAATTTGCTGGCATATTGAGTGTAGCACTTTCACAGCATCATCTATCAGGATTTGAAATAGCTCAACTGGAATGCCATCACCTCTACTAGCTTTGTTTGTAGTGATGCTTTCTAAGGCCCACTTGACTTCACATTCCAGGATGTCTGGCTCTAGGTGATTGATCACACCATCGTGATTATCTGGGTCATGAAGCTCTTTTTTGTATAGTTCTTTTGTGTATTCTTGCCATCTCTTCTTAATATCTTCTGCTTCTGTTAAGTCCATTCCATTTCTGTCCTTTATCGAGCCCATCTTGGCATTACTATATTCTAATAGTATATTTTCTAAATAGCTTAATTCATGATGCTTAATTGTTCCAGCTTTGACCATTGGGAGCTCTTTTACACGTGTATTTTCATTTTTTTTTTTTTTTGCATATGTATGTCACTTTTTTCTGTTTCAGTCATAACAACTTCTGATACTATAAAGTGTTCCAACTCATAGTGTATTTTCTTTCTGCTTCAGGCCTGGTATTATTACTTTTTTTTAAGAATATCTGATTCCTTTTCCTGGAGAACGGATATTTGCAAACTGAAATCTAAGTGCTTATTTCTACTAAGATGTCACTGCTTCTAGATTCTCTCTAACAAACAACATATTTGTAACAGTCTGTATTCCATTCTGGGAGTCTCCAATATTCTAGTTGAATGAGACTGTTTTTTTCCTCAAATTTCATGCTTTGTAATATAAAGTTATACAGATGTTGACAAATGCAAAATACTGTGGATCCACCAATCCAGTATAGTTAATAATGAAAATAAAATAATGTTGTGTTGCCTTGGTGTATAATTAACATGATAACTCTGGGTTATACAACTTTAACTTAAATTTTAGTATGATGTAAATTCAAATACATATAAATATAACGTGATACTATTGGAACTTTGTCTTGTTGTTTTCATTATCTTGACATTAATTTCTGTAACCACTGAGGCAGTAGAAAGGGGATATGTGCCTCAGATACTGATGTTTAAAATTTTTGCCCAATCATGGCACACTAAATTGTGACTCAAAAATTCATTGGCCAAAAATGTCAAATGACTATACTAAATTCTATGGGAAGGGAAATAAACTCCTATTATTTCTCCTAAAGAGAAATAAAAACTGGATACATTTGAAAAACTGCACTGATGATCCTAGCTTTAATTAATATTTCTTAGTGATTCTTGTTTTGTAATGTGCATTACAAGTTGATATATTAATAATATTTTAGAGACTTTCCCATAGATTTTGATTGAGAATGGCATTATTGCTATTTAATTATAAACATACCATAATAATTTCTTCTTTAAAGTTAAGAAACTTTTTGTGTTTTATTAATTTTTTGTCCTGTTTTAATATTTAAAAAGTAGAAATTTCTTGTCTGTCTTTCTGTAATTGATTTCTTATTTTGTCACATTTTGGCCATAGAATATATTTCATGAAATATTAAATTTGGGGGCCTCATCTACTAGGCCACAGGCAAATATCTACCCCCCCAAATTTTAATATTACATGATTATGTTAAAATTATATTATAAGATTATATTACATGATTATAATAAAATTGTAATAGTACACGATATTATATGTTGTACATACACCAGGAAAAAGAAAATCCATCTACTATTGCAGTACATAGTACTAAGTATGTGTATTAATTTTGTTGTTAGCATACATTTTCCTTACTAACATTTGTTATCTATTTCCTTATAAAACTGAATTAAAATTGACCAAATGATTTTGAATGCATCTATTTCTACCAATTTTATATTTCTATTCATTGAAATATAGAGTAATGATTATTATGGTTTCTTAAATTTTTACTTCAGCAGTAAGCAATTTTTGTTTAATTTTGATTTTTGCTTTAAAATATACATCTCTGATGTTAATATTATTCTGCTTTTATTTCATGGTCATTTTCTTGTCATGTCATTTTCTATCTTTTTCAACTTTGCATGTTATTCAATGCAATTATTTTAATTACACTGAAGAAAAATATTGTAGAAAAACATAAATTATTAAAATGTGTATCTTTTTCAAAGAGCACCTGGAAACATATTTTTAATCCAACCAAAAACTATTTTCAGGGAAGTTTAGTCTGTTTAACATGTTTTGTGGATGTTTATAAACATTATTGTATATTTACTATTTATCTGTCATTTTTTGCTGACCATGTACTTTCATTGCAGCTTCCTTTAAATCATTTATTGTATTTATTGTTTTCTCCCCCGCCTCCTTTTTTTAAAATACATTTGCTTCTTTGGAGATTTATATTCTATTTCTATTATTTTAGAAATTTTAGATGAATACCTGGCTTGAGGGTGAAGGTGAAGTCACTCAGTCGTGTCCGACTCTTTGCGACCCCGTGGACTGTAGCCTACCAGGCTCCTCCGTCCGTGGGATTCTCCAGGCAAGAATACTGGAGTGGGTTGCCATTTCCTTCTCCTGGGGATCTTCCTGACCCAGGGATCAAATCCAGGTCTCCCGCATTGGAGGCAGATGCTTTAACCTCTGAGTCACCAGGAAAGCTCTCATGTCTAAAGTAAATCAGTATATATAGACTGTTTTATAATCTTTAAACTCAGAATTTACCAAATATTTATAACTTCTTTTTAAATATCACTGCATAACCAGTTGTTTTGTTTACCTGAATGTTTCTTATTTATCCTGCCATCTCACTCTTTCCTTCTTACTAAGGTTTGTTTTTTTGTCAGAGGGTAACTTTTACTGAGGATATTTGTGTAGAAAGTCATTCTTGCCTTTTTTAAATGTTTTGTTTCATAGTATTTATATTTTGCAACAAATTTAGAATGATAGCTTTGTTGAATCCAGAGTTATTCCTTGGTAAACAGATACATCCCTTTAGAGCTTCTGTAATATTAGTCTGTTGTCTATAAGCATTCATTATTGTTGAGAAATGTTTGTTTTGACTATTTTTTGTTCATTTTATTTTTTTTTCCTCTCTATCTTTTGAGATTTTTCTGCACATTTTATAATCTCTAGTTTCAGAATGATGTATCTTGGCCCAGATTTTTCTCTTGTACAGAGACTTTTCTATTGCCTTTATTTGAGGACTCAGGATTTGTTTTTTAAATCTAAAAAAATTACAGTAATCTTTTCTTTTAAATAGAACTTTTCTTCTTTTTTCTCCATTCTATAATAACAAAAGTACAATTATTTTCTATCCTTCTCATGTTATTTCCATCCTTCCTTTTTTTTTCTTTCTGGATGAGTCATAATGGATGTTTAGTTACATATCTTTACTCCTCCTGATTCCTTGCTTATTTGCTCAGATTTTTCAGTAATGTTATCAGTATTCCTTTGGATAATGCCCATTTTAAGAATATTTATTTAAATTTTAATTTTAATGGTCATGTATCTAAAATAACTTTTGATGATTAATTATTATTTATCTGTGTTTTATCATTTTCTTCTCTTCATATATTTTCACATATCGGTTACACAGAATGAAGGGTGCATTGTTCTCCTTCCTGTTTCAGCAGGAAGAGAACCCTCTCATAGTACTGTAGTTTGTACAGGGATCTTTATTGTACCTCTCTCTCTGCTTTTGCATTGACATTTAAACTCTCACCACCGATCTCTGTGGTCTGATTCCCTTGGAGATATCATTAAAGACTTAAATCCCTCTTCAGACTTTATCTTTGTCATTTATTAGATCTAAGGCTCTCTTTATTTGTTCTTGTTGGTGGTAGTCATATTCATATATTTTAATATTCCAAATTTCTTTGTCAATGGGAGATGTGTCTGCTCTCAGTATCCATTTAAATTTACCTTTAAACTTGTTTAGTTTATTTAAGTTTAAATAAGTTAGCCACCTAACCTATTTAAAGTTCATCATATACAATACAAATGCGTATTTCCTTCCTGTTATTCTAATCTCTTGTTCCTAGAATTTCTATAATGTATTAATAATATAAAATTCTGTCTACACATGTAGAAAACTGTGTAGAATTAAGATACAAGACAGAAAGTTCAAAGCAAAGCCTTTGTGCTTGCAAAGAATAAGGGCATCTAATTTGTACATTAAATCCTTGCTTTTATAATTTGCCTGAAATATATATCTTATCCTTTATGCCTAAAATATTCAATAACCCTAGCTAAAATAGATTTTGGGGAACCAAAATTATGCCAGTAGTATCCACAATTTTATGACTCATTCTTGGTTTGTATAGCGAAATGGCAAATATTCCCTTGTGGGAAATCACTCTGGTGTTGTTAGTGTGATTTAGTTTAATCACTAAGCTCTTTTCCACTGAATCTGAATGCAGTCTTGAATGCTTTTCAATATAGTACTCCTGGAAGCCACAACCAGTCAATCAGTATTAGCATCTGATGTGAAACATATTAGTCATTTTGATCTAATATATCTGACCTAACTTGGTAATAATTTTAGTTAAGTGATATAAGGTTTGAACTCAGACCATCAACCACTTTGCTAAATTGATGCTAGCAATTTTAGACAAAGGAATTATATTTTACAACATACCTGCCATTTTCTAAGTTCTTTTCATTCCTCTCATCTTGTCCTTACAACAAACCTGTGAAATTAAAATTATTTTCATTTAGGAAAAAAGATATATGCTAATTTCCTTAAAGACACAGAGCAAAAATTAGCTAACCTAGAATTTAAATCTTGATTTTGGTCTCCAAAGCCTATGCTTTTGGAATATTCATGCCGAAGCCAAAATACACTGCTCAGGGATATCTATAATCACATAACTGCTTCCTTCTATAGCAGGAATGACACAGACACTTTTAATAATTGAGAATTGAGAAAGATCTAGTTCAATTTCCTAAGACACAGTGTTCTAGTTTACTGGAAAATAATTTTTTTTTAATGGGCACAGGGAAACTCTTTTTTATTTTTTGGTCCATATATTCCAAGATGTAGGCTAAAGGTATTGAATCTGGTTTACGATTTTTTGTTCATTAAGGAACTCTTCTGAATAAAAACAGTTTTTTTCTGACTAGTCTTTAATCTAAAGAATTACTGAGATAAGGGAAAAGTCTAAGAAATTTTGTATGACTCAAGGGATATTTAGGTTCTGCTTATCTTTTTAAAAACTAAGTGTAGGTTATTAAGGGGATAGTGCTAACAGTTGCAGCATAAATTGGTTTCAAGACGTTTTTTTACTATAGCTGATACTGTTTGTGATATTATTAATAATTCCTTTTTAATGGGTGATCTGTCTTATACAGTTCATCTCTCTAATAATGCTACCATTTAACACTCTTTGAAATCTTGAAATTGAAGGTTAAAATAAATGACTATTATTAATGCTTAAGAAGAAACAAAGCAATAGTTTCAGACTAAAATCTCTTTTTCAAACATATTCATTCATATTTCCTTTATTAAAAGCCCTCATATAACGTATTAAAAGTGCTCTAGCAACTGCCATGAAAATTATTCTTACTCATTACTTATTTCATACATCAAATAGTTGATAAATTCATTTGTTAAAAGGCTCTGTTCTAAGTGGTGAGTATAGAGAAGTTAGAGCAGATGAAATATTTTCTAATCTTACAAATTATGTTTTATTGGATTATATAAAAAGTAAAAAATCATATACAGATAAGATATGTATTATTGAATTCATTGATAATTTCTAAGGAGAAAAACAAAGTAGGGAAGTAGGATAAGACAGAATTTTGAGGGACAAAGTACAGTACTAGAGATGGAAAGGCTCCTTGTGAAGTTGGCATCTCAGCAGAAATTTGAGTGAGAGAAACATATGGATATCGGGGAGAAAAGCATTTCAGCAAGGAAAACCAAATGCAAAATTTGAGGAGCAGACCTGTTTGAGTAACAGTTAAGAGACTAATCTGGTTTGCAGTAGAATGAACAAAAGTGAAAGTGAAGTCGCTCCGTCATGTCCAACTCTTTGTGACCCCACGGACAGTAGCCTACAAGGCTCCTCTGTCCATGGGATTTTCCAGGCAATAGTACTGGAGTGGATTGCCATTTCCTTCTCCAGGGGATCTTCCAGGGATAGTAATTGAGAGATGAGATTAGTTAGAATTGTGCCTGTCATATTATGCTGTCCATAATTGGAGGGGTGTTTTTTTTTTTTAAGACATTATTTTCTAACGTGATTTAAGGTTTACAGCAAAATTGAGAAGCTACAGATCGTCCCCTGCTCGTATACATGCATGTCCTCTCCCATTATCAACATCACCCACCAGAGTGGGTGTTACAGTTTGTTACAGTTGATGAACCTACACGATCACATCGTTATCACCCAAAGTCCATGGTTTACTTAATGGTTCAGTCTTGATGTTGTGCTTTTTATGCATTTGGACAACTATATAATGATATGTACCTATCATTTTGGTATTATACAGAGTATTTTCACTGTCCTACAGGTCCTCTTTGTTAATTGGAAGTTGTATATGATCAACCTGGGATACTACAAACACAATGAGCTGTTCAGTCTTTCCACCCCAGAATTAACCAAAACTATACATTTACATTTGGTCATATTTCCCAATTGTGGTGTTGGAGAAGACTCTTGAGAGTGCCTTGCACTGCAAGGAGATCCAACCAGTCCATCCTAAAGGAAATCAGTCCTGAATATTCATTGGAAGGACTGATGTTGAAGCTGAAACTCCAATACTTTGGCCACCTGATACGGAGAGCTGACTCATTTGAAAAGACCCTGATGCTGGGAAAGATTGAAGGCAGGAGGAGAAGGGGATGGTAGAGGATGAGATGGTTGGATGGCATCACCGACTCAATGGACACGAGTGAGCTCCAGGAGTTGGTAGTGGACAGGGAGGCCTGGCATGCTACAGTTTATGAGGTCGCAAAGAGTCGGACACAACTGAGCAACTGAGCTGAATTGAACTGATATTTTCCAATATGTGAAATAGACAATCAGGATGTTAGCATGAATGTTAGTATTTCTAAAAATGATAACAATTTGGATACATGTTTTCACACTGCTCACTGTTTCTTTAGATATGCTGAGTATTAGCCAATGAGAATTTGGAGAACGTGGGTGTTGGGGGAGCAAACAGTATGAAAAAATACTGAAGACCCCAGGTAGCATAATCTGTAGTTGGGTCTGCAAGTTTAGGGTAAGGAACTGGCTAATAAATACCATTTTTTTTTTATTAGAATGCTGCCCATAATAACTATATTGCTCTTCTATAGCATTGGGAATAATTTCTGCATTTACTGTAATTTTTGTAGAGGCTACTGAGTAACAAAAAACAAAGAGCATCTGTTCAAGAAGCTGTCTGATAATTTATTTTAATATGTATTAAAAATATATTGACTTACTTGCTAATGCTTTTTGAACATAAATTTTGCTGTTAAATGTGTGAGATAGTGATCAAGTGAAAAAGACAGAACTATGCAACAGTTCCAACCAGGAATATGTTTTCTTGAGTTTTGTGTAATAATGTTATAAAATACTACAAAGGAAACACACTGGTTAAATAGTTCCTTTTTCTATTAATAGGGAAAATAATTTTTCATGTGTATTTCTTAGCCTCTAGGAAATATATTATTACAAGCAAAATACATAAATATTATTTGAGGGAAAGTTCATATTTTCTTCCTCTTGAATTTTGCTTAATATGGTATAAAAGTAGATATTGAGGATGAAGAAAGATCATTTATTTTTAGTGAGTGAAATATTCTCCAAAGGACTTAAAAATGTGGACCATATATCTTGTTATAATCCCTGGCAGTCATTTTACCTGGCAGATCAGTTTGGAACCTGACTTAAGATATGAGGGCTTCCCAGGTGGTACTGGGCTTCCCTTGTAACTTAGTCGGTGAAGAATCTGCCTGCAGTGCAGGAGACCCAGGTTCAGTTCCTGGGTTGGGAGGATTCCCTGGAGAAGGAAATGCATTCTGCATTCTTGCCTGGAGAATCCCATAGACAGAGGAGCCTGACAACTACAGTCCTCGGGGTCGCCAAGGGTTGGGCACGACTTAGCAACTAAACCACCACCACCAGGTGGTGCTAGTGGCAAAGAATCCACCTGTGAATGCAGCAGACATGGGTAAGAGGCATGGGTTCAATCCCCGGGTTGGGAAGAAGCCTTGGAGGAGGGCACCGCTACCCACACCAGTTTTCTTGCCTGGAGAATCCCACGGACAGAGGAATCTGGCGGGCTACCATCCATGGGGTCACAAAGAGTCAGATACAACTGAAGTGACTCACACATGTAAGCAAGCTAAAATGTGAAGGCATTTGAAAATAATACTATAAAAGTACAGAATACTGGATGTGTAATGACAAATTAGAAGACGCTTACTCCTTGGAAGAAAAGTTATGACCAACCTAGATAGCATATTCAAAAGCAGAGACATTACTTTGCCAACTAAGGTCCGTCTAGTCAAGGCTATGGTTTTTCCTGTGGTCATGTATGGCTGTGAGAGTTGGACTATGAAGAAGGCTGAGCACCAAAGAATTGATGCTTTTGAACTGTGGTGTTGGAGAAGACTCTTGAGAGTCCCTTGTACTGCAAGGAGATCATCCCTGGGATTTCTTTGGAAGGAATGATGCTAAAGCTGAAACTCTAGTACTTTGGCCACCTCATGCGAAGCCACCTCATTGGAAAAGACTCTGATGCTGGGAGGGATTGGGGGCAGGAGGAGAAGGAGACGACTGAGGATGAGATGGCTGGATGGCATCACGGACTCGATGGACGTGAGACTGAGTGAACTCCGAGAAATGGTGATGAACAGGGAGGCCTGGCGTGCTGCAATTCATGCGGTCGCAAAGAGTCGGACACAACTGAGCGACTGAACTGAACTGAACTGAACTGAATGACAAATTAAATGAAATGAGAATCGTACCAAAGAACGGCACAAACTTTTTGGGCTGAATGTTTGATGCAGAATCAGAAAATCACAGGGATGAGGAAGTGACCTATACAGTTACACTGAGTATCAAAGAATAAGCACAATGATGAAATTGTAAAATTTTCTATTCATTTACCATACTTGGCAAAGTGATTATTGCTCTCATAGCCTGTGTGTGTCTAGTTACTATTTATGAAAACCTTGAGTTGTGAATGCTTCTGAAAAAGCCATCCTTGCAAAAATTCAACTTCTGCAAGTTCAGTTCTGATTCCAAATCTGTAATTGCAGCTTTTGAGTATTGTTCTTTTCACACATAAAGCATTTGTTCTTATGAATATCACACCACCATTTGTTTGTATTCTTTAGGGATATCTATGCTAAACAGGTATTTTTGAATTTATTTCTTCTGCCCCTTATTTTTACATTCTGCTAGTTCCTCATTCCCTTTGGATATTTCCTTCTTTATCCCACAATTTATCTGTCAGTTTGAAACATACCCCACTATATAAAAAGAAAGTTAATAATCCCTTTGAGTTGTTTATATCAAAACACAAATATATAGTCTGAAATTAGCAAGTGCAGAATATCCTATCTTTAATAAAAATGAGTCTGATAGCTGTTCTGCAAGAAACATATTGCTTTTAGGGGTGAATGAGCTCTTTGGAATAAATGCCACCAATTGTAAAATCATCACAAATATGCTATAAATTTAGTCTGTCAATTTAGAGTAGGTACTTATTAATCGAACATACACTGGATCATAGAAAAAGCAAGGAAATTCCAAAAAGAAAATCACATCTACTTCTGCTTCATTGTGCTAAAGCCTTTGATACTTTTTTCACAAAAAACTGAAAATTCTTAAAGAGATTGAATACCAGATCACCTTATGTGTCTCCTGAGAAACCTGTATGCAGGTCCAGAGCAACAGTTAGAACCAGACATAAAACAACTGATGGGTTCAAAGTTGGCAAAGGAATGCATCAAGACTATATATTGTCACCCTTCTTATTTAACTTCTGTGCAGAGTACATCATGAAAAATGCCAGGCTGAATAAAGCACAAGCTGGAATCAAGATTGCTGGGAGAAATATCAACAACCTCAGAAATGCAGATGATAACCACCCTGATGGCAGAAAGCAAGGAGGAACTAAAGAATCTTTTGATGAAAATGAAAGAGGAGAGTGGAAAAAACTGGCTTAAAACTCAACATTCAAAAAATGAAGATCATGGCATGTGGTTGGTCCCATCACTTCATGGCAAATAGATGGGAGATAGTGGAGAGGGTGTCAGATTTTATTTTCTTGGGCTCCAAAATCACTGAGGACAGTCACTGCAGCCGTGAAATTAAAGGACGCTTGCTCCTTGGAAGAAAACCTATGACAAACCTAGACATCATATTAAAAGGCATGGAGATAATTTTGCCAACGTGGGTTTCTATAGTCAAAGCTATGTTTTTTCCAGGAGTCATATACAGATGTGATAATTGGACCATAAAGACTGATCACTGAAGAATTGATGCTTTCAAATCGTTGTGCTGAAGAAGACTGTTGATATTCCCTTGGACAGCAAGGAGATCAAACCAGTCAATCCTAAAGGATTATTCATTGGAAGAACTGATGCTGAAGCTCCAATACTTTGGCCACCTGATATGAAGAGCTGACTCACTGGAAAAGACCTTGATGCTGGGAAAGATTAGGGCAAGAGGAGAAGATGACAGAGGATGAGGTGGTTGGCTGGCATTACTAACTCAATGGACATGAGTTTGAGCAAACTCTGGGAGATAGTGAAGGACAGGGAAGCCTGACGCACTGCAGTTCGTAAGGTTGCAAAGAGTCAGATATGACTTAGCGACTAAACAACTTATTAATCCATTAGAACTGAGGCTAGAAGGCCAAAGATATGAGAAGCAATACTTATACTAAAAGTACATAGGAATTAACAGATTACCTTAAGGATATTTACTTTCTAAACTACTAGTAGATGACTTCGTGCTTAAATTTAAGATCTCGATAATTTTTAAGTAAACACAATCATGCATATCCTCTGCTAGAAATCTCAGAATTGGTTAAATCCATATTTTTATAAGATTCATTTTAGCCTAATTAAATGATCAAAGAATGTTCAGAAAAACTCTTCCTTAAGTGCAATAATCTATATAACTTGATTCTTTCTTCCTCTCAACTGTGGAGAAAAAATGCCAACTCCATCTGGATTTCAAAATAATCAGATAATGGCAGCTGTCATTTCTTCTTAATAACTGTTCATTTATTTTCTAAAACCCTTATTGAGTAGTATGCCAGGGGATGGCTATACAAAAAAAGTAAAAACACTCCAGTTGCTGTGCTGACACTCAGCTACTCTCTGTCTTATCTTATGTTCGCTCTAATCTTACAAGGCTTTCTTGTTTTATCACTTTGATATAGGTGGGAAAAGAATCAAAAGACCAGTTTGTGCCTATATAATTAGTAGGTAATAGAGCTTGGATCCAAAGTATGTATTCATTTTCCTACATATACTGTTTTCTCTTGTCACACCCAGCATCCTGACTTCTTAGCCTTCAGTTTCATTTTAGATAAATATGAGCAATATCGTGATCTAATCCTCTAATATTTCTATAATCTGAGATACTCAAATATTTTTACTTTATTGTTTGTGCTCTAGATTCAGCCAGGGAAGTTATAACCCTGATGTGTGTTCCTTATTCAAAAATATTTCTATGATGTCATTTTTTGCCTCTGGGTCATTAAGATGTTCTTTTTCTTCTAAGTTCCTATTTTTGTATTTCTCATTTTGGTATTTAGTCTATGTGAGTACATTTCTAAACGATGTTAGATGCTCAGACTATTAAATGGTGTTAGGAAGATGCTCAGATTACTTTTTCCTCCTAGTAAGCCAATTTTTCAAAAAAAGCTATCTAATAAACATTTTTTCCTTTATTATTGATTTGTTGGTAATTTTTATCAACTTAAGATACATTTTTATGGGATTCTGTCTCTGTGTTGAGTATTATTTTGAATTGGCCTTATAGTTTTCTTTTTCATGGTTAATATATGGTGCTTTTTTTCTTTTTAACCATGACTATAGAAACCCAAGTTTTCTTTCCTTAGTCTTCATCTTAAATCTTAGTTCTGTGTAGACCTTCATTCTCCACACTTTTTTTTTTTTTTTTTGGAATACATTTCTTGGGTTATTCAAATATCAGTGCACTTTAAAAGAAGATGGCCTAGAATTTTTGGATAAAATGGAAGAAAACTGGCATATTCATGATATTCTGCCATCCCATGTGAAGGCATAGAATATCTCTTACTTTATCCAGATTATCTACTATGTTCCTTATTAGAATTTTAAAATTTTCCCTACAGTCTTCCATTTCTAGAATTGTTTGTCTCAGATATGTTTTTAGTTTTATTTACTTTCATTTTATAGTTCCTTGTTTAGAGTGAGAGAAAATATTGAGTTAAATTTTTGTGTATCATAAACATGGAAGCTGAAATGCAGCCACATTCAGGAGACATATTCTAAGTTAACACCAGCTTTGAGGCATGTGAGTTTGTGGTGGGTTACCATTTCACTCTGTTTTCATCTTCTTGGGATGCTCTTCCTATTTATTTAGTGACATAGCTGATAAAATAGTGATATATTTTTATACTTTATATTTTATTATCCTTTATTTTGGGTCTCACTGGTGGCTCATATGGTAAAGAATCCACCTGCAATGCAGGAGAGCTGGGTTTTATCCCTGGGTTGGGAAGATCCCCTGGAGAAGGAAATGGCAACCCATGGGGTCACAGAGTCAGACACAACTAAGTGACTAATATGCACACACACATCATATATTTTAGTTGCTTTCAGTGACACTGTTCAGGAGAGTTAATTCACCAGATTGTGTGAAATCTCAAAATTCTTCCTTATGCTTTGTTAAATTCTAATTTTGGTTATATTTTTATTCCATAAATTTCTCCTCCTATTAAATTATTACTTGTTCCTTTTACTTTCTTTCATCTAAGACTTTCACATTAAATAATAATCACCTTTATTTTGACAGAAAACAGCAAAATTCTGTAAAGCAATTATCCAATAAAAACTAAATTAATTAAAAATACTAGTCACCTTTACCATGTTTTCTTGTTTTAATAATGTACTCTAGTATGGAAATTTTCTCTAAATATCAGTTTACTATAACTCTCAATTTTAATATATAGTATTTTATCTGTACTTAAAGTAGTTCCAAATAATAATGTCACCCATAATTTTAAATTGTTTGCTTCCTGGTGAACGTGTGTTATATCTAGAGATTATGTCCTTTATGACATTAATTCTTTAGAATTGTTAAATTTCTTTGTGCTAATGGGCAATTAATTAATGAAAATAATCACTTGTGATAGTTTCAGGAAAAAATAAGTCTGTTTTAATTGTGTGTTATTTCCAGATTATTGTTTCAGCACAGAAATTCTGTATTAAAAACAATGTTGACTAAGCCCAGGGAAGGCAAATGATAATAAAGTAAATGACTAAAATTAGAATAATATGTGCACCGAAGAAAATGGAGTATGATCATGAAGATAGCTATAGAGTCTATTTATATGTTCAAGGAAGAATTTTTTGTTAAATTAGAAAACTCTCCCATTTTTGAAAATTTGACAGGTTCTTCCTTAAGCTTTTAAAAGGTTTTTTTTTTAAATTATAATGCTGCATTAATATATATTCAGGGGTATAANCAAAAGCATTAATTCTTCGGTGCTCAGCTTTCTTTATAGTCCAACTCTCACATCCAATATGACTACTGGAAAAACCATAACTTTGACTAGATGGACCTTTGTTGGCAAAGTAATATCTCTGCTTTTTAATATGCTGTCTAGGTTGGTCACAGCTTTTCTTCCAAGGAGCGAGTCTTTTAGATTCATGGCTGCAGTCACCATCTGCAGTGATTTTGAAGCCCAGTAAAAGAAAGTTTCTCACTATTTCCATTGTTTCCCGATTTATTTGCCATGAACTAATGGGATTGGATGCCATGATCTTAGTCTTCTGAATGCTGAGTTTTAAGCCAACTTTTTCACTTTCAAGAGGCCCTTTAATTTTTCTTTGCTCTCTGCCATAAGGGTGGTGTCATCTATATATCTGAGGTTATTGATATTTCTCCTGGCAATCTTGATTCCAGCTTGTGTTTCCTCCAGCCCAGCATTTCTCATGATGTACTCTGCATAGAAGTTAAATAAGCGGGGTGACAATACACAATCTTGACATACTCCTTTCCCTACTTGGAACCAGTCTGTTGTTCCATGTCCAGTTCTAACTGTTGCATCCTGACATGCACATAGATTTCTCAGGAAGCAGGTCAGGTGGTATGGTATTCCCATCTCTTGAAGAATTTTCAACAGTTCATTGTGATCCACAGAGTCCAAGGCTTTGGAGTAGTCAATAAAACAGAAGCAGATGGTTTTTCTCGAACTCTCTTGTTTTTTGATGATCCAATGGATGTTGGCAACTTGAGTCCTGGTTCCTTTGCATTTTCTAAAACCAGCTTGAACATCTGGAAGTTCATGAACTGTTGAAGGCTGGGGAATTTTGAGCATTATTTTGCTAGTATGTGAGATGAGTGAAATTGTGCAGTAGTTTGATAATTCTTTGGCATTGCCTTTCTTTAGGATCAGAATGAAAACTGACCTTTTCCCGTCTTGTGGCTGCTGCTGAGTTTTCCAAATTTGCTGGCATATTGAGTGCAGCACTTTCACAGCATTATCTTTTAGAATATGAAATATCTCAATAGGAATTCCATCATCTCCACTAGCTTTGTTTGTAGTGATGCTTCCTAAGGCCCACTTGACTTTGCATTCCAGTATGTCTGGCTCTAGGTCAGTGATCACACCACTGTGGTTATCTGAGTCATGAAGATCTTTTTTGTATAGTTCTGTGCATTCTTGCCACCTCTTCTTAATATCTTCTGCTCCTGTTAGGTCCATACAATTTCTATGCTTTTTGTGCCCATCTTGGTATGAAATGTTCCCCTGGTATCTCTCGTTTTCTTGAAAAGAACTCTAGTCTTTCCCATTCTATTATTTTCCTCTGTTTCTTTGTATTGATCACTGAGGAAGGATTTATCTCTTCACAAGGATAGCAAATATCTTTGGAACTCTGCATTCAAATGGGTGTTATCTTTCCTCTTTTCCTTTGCCTTTAGCTTCTCTTCTTTTCTCAGCTATTTGTAAGGCCTCCTCAGACAACCATTTTGCTTTTTGGCATTTGTTTTTCTTGGGAATGGTCTTGATCACTGCTTCTTGTACAGTGTCACAAACCTCTGTCCATAGTTCTTCAGGCACTCTGTCTATCAGATTTAATCCCTTGATTCTATTTGTCACTTCCACTGTATAATCATAAAGGATTTTATTTATATCATACCTAATGGTCTAGTGGTTTTCTTTACTTTCTTCACTTTAAGTCTGAATTTGACAATAAGGAATTCATTACCTGAGCCACAGTCAGATACTAGTCTTGTTTTTCTGACTGTATAGAGCTTCTCCATCTTTGGCTGCAAAGAATGTAGTAAGTCTGTTTTTTATATTGACCATCTGGTGATGTCCATGTGTAAAGTCTTCTCTTGTGTTGTTGGAAGAGGGTGTTTGCTATGACCAGTGTCTTTTAGCAAAACTCTGTCAGACTTTGACCTCTTCCATTTTGTACTCCAAGGCCTAATTTGGCTGTTATTTCAGGTGTCCCTCAACTTCCTACTTTTGCATTCCAGCCTCCTGTACTGAAAAGAGTTGTAGTAGAGAGAACAAAAAGGAGCCCTGAAATTCCCCAGCCAAATTATTGTACCACAATACCTCAAGGTAGTATAAAGATAANGTTATTTCAGGTGTCCCTCAACTTCCTACTTTTGCATTCCAGCCTCCTGTACTGAAAAGAGTTGTAGTAGAGAGAACAAAAAGGAGCCCTGAAATTCCCCAGCCAAATTATTGTACCACAATACCTCAAGGTAGTATAAAGATAAATGTCATCTTCATATTACAAAGGATGGGGTGTGGTAGTCCTCATCATTTCCAATATAAATCACCAAAGTGTCTTCTTCAAAACTGGAATGGAATGTACTACCTCATATTTAACTACATAGTAACATCAGTTATAGTTTTTTTTCACCAGTTTTATCTATGCCTAGCAGATACTTCAGCAATACGTGAACCGTGAACTCCCTGATGTTCAANTGTGAACGTGGGTTATACCCTTGAGAGGAAGAGGGATACAGTCTCTTGTAGCAGTTTCCAGAAGTCAGGAAGGTTCAGAGACACTTGGTTTCTGAGCTGATGGAGGGGAGACAGAGCGGCAAAACTTCCATTCTTACTGGGAACTGAATAGTTACAAGCTGTGGGGTAGGGGAGGCGGCTGCTGCATTTTGTAAACTAACTTGCAACCTTCTGGTGTCCATTGTAGCCTTGCTTTCTTATTTAGGTCAGTTGGATCTGAGTTAGAAATTTGGCCAGACAGCAAAATATTTAAACTGTTTTCCCCTATTGCATCTCATTTCCATAGTCTGTTTAGGATCCTAATTGATGCAAATGCTCTTGTTATCCTGAATGTGAATTGATTGCAAGGTTCTAATTTAGTTTTATATCATGTTACTAGACCCACAGACATAGAAAACAAACTTATGGCTTCCAAAGAGGATAGGGTAGGGAGGGACAAATTAGGAGCTTGGGATTAACAGATACACACCACTGTATATAAAAGAGATAACCAACAAGGACCTACTATATAGCACAGGGAACTATATTCAGTATCTTGTAATAACCTATAATGGAGAAGAATCTGAAAAAGAATATATATATATGTGTGTGTGTGTGTATACTTGCACATCTGAAACTAACACTACATTATAAACTTTACTGTATTAAAAGTAGAAGAAAATTTTACATCATGTTGTTAAACTTGATTAGGGTATCTGAGGGTCTGAATGACCAGTGGGGTGTGGCTGGTGCCAGCCTTACTTTATGTGGTACCTCTGACATCCTGAGCGATATGGTGAGGGTGTTTTATTTATTTAAAATATTTGCTTATTTGTGTGACTTGTGCCAGATCTTGGCTGTGGCACATGGGATCTTTAGTCGTGGCATGTAAGATCTAATTCCCTGACCAGGGACTAAACCTGGATCCCCTGCATTAAAAGCACAGAGTCTTAGCCACTGGACCACCAGGGAAGTTCCAGGGAGAGAGTGCTTGGTTAGGTTGATGAAACCCAAAAGCAAGCTCAGGAAGGACTCTCCAAGGCTCGCGATTTGCAGGATCACTAGACCTTGATCTGTTTGTTGCTCATGGAAGCTTTTTGTGTAATTTTAAAAATTTTCAGCCGGACACTAAGATGGTCCCCTCTGTGCCAGGGAGTTTGGAAGAACTGTTTTTACAGTGGAGTACATCTGATCCCCAGGAGGGAGAGTTTTGGTCTTCTTAACTGATACGCAAGTTTTTCATTCTCTGCATTTAAGAGAACCTGATTGTAAGTAACTCTGTGACCACATTTTACAACTCAGAAATAATCCTAACGTTTTACCACTGTCTTTTTCTGGAAGCATTTTCCAAAAGAAATAAACAGTAAAAGGCAGGCGGAGGCTGACATTTTCCTTCTCAGGGCATCATTCCAGGACCCTGAAGATCCTCAGATGAACTTGCCCTCATCTCACAGGTAAGGAAGCAGCCCCAAAGAGATGACATTTAGTTCAAAGTTATACTCTGACTTTGTGACAGTTAGAACAAGAAACTGCCTCTCTGCTCCTCAGACAATTTTGGAAAAAATCCAGAAAAGTGATGCTAAATAGGATCTTTCTGCCCTGTGGTTTCGTTATACAGCAAAGAATACCCACTGGTTTCTCATTATCTGGCTGGTGCCCTGAAATTCATTCAGTGTTCTGGTTTGTTTATTAGCTGTTTTGAATGATGGAGAACAATTTCAAAATTTGAAGAGAGCTATTCTTGAACCCTGTGTTCCCAGGGTATTAAAAGATTGTGTTCGGATATCTTATCTCTGAGCCTGATGTTAATTTCCTCTAACATATTGGAAAGACTAAGTCACTTGTTTTTTTCTTTTGGGCATGCAAGTTGCAGGATTTTAGTACCCTGATCAGGGATGAACCTGGGCCCTCAGCAGTGAAAGTGCTAAGTGCTGAACTTTCAGGGAGTTCCCTATATTGTAAAGAGAAATGGATTTAATAGTTGCTTTTATTTTTCCAAATTATGTATAAACCAGCTTTGACAACTGCTTCGAATCTGTCTGTAGATAGATGTACTCTTCTGGTGATGCTAAAATAGAAGATGCACTTCTGAATTCTGACAGGTACCTAGCTAAATCTGATTATATAGCATTACACATTTGAGACTTTTCCCTGGGGACTGGTGTTTCCTCCCAGGTCTTTAGGACAGAATATTCTTGGATCATTTGGCGGTGGTTCCACCCTGACCTTGATGTGCTGGCGGATGTGACGTGTTTGTTTCTCTTGCACCTCCACTCTTTTTTAAAAAGCTTTATTTATTTATATTTTGGCTGCATTGAGTCTTTGTTGCGATGCATGGGTATCTTTAGTTGTGGCTTGCCGGCTTAGCTGTTCTGAGGCATATTGTTCTCAGTTCCTAGGCCAGGAATTGAACTTGTGTCCCCTACAGTAAGTAGAAGGCAGATAGTTAACCTCTGCACCACCAGGGAAGTCCCACACTCCTCCACTCTTGAAGAATGGTGTCTTGGACCATACGCTGGCTCCCCTGAGATGGTGTTTGACCTTTGGGGAACATTTCTCGTGGTGCACTAGTGAGTGTTCATGTAGGACAGTTGCTCTTACTCTGGTTTATTGCGGGGGTTGGCAGACTCTTTCTATTAAGGGCCAGATAGTAAGTAATTTCAACTGTGCTATTATAGCATGAAAGCAACCATGGACAGTACGTCAACAAACAGGCGTGGCTGGGTTTCAATAAAACTTTATTTACAAAAAACAAATGGTGGGCCAGATTTGGCCTATGAGTCTTTTTTTTGCTGGTCTTTGGCTTAGCGGTGTTTTAGAAAACAAGCTTTGAAGTCCCATTGGCTTCTATGGGTGATGGAGGAGAGAGAGAATCCATCCAGTCCTCAGGACATAAACATCTCAGTTGAGATTTAGCATCCTTAGTTGGAAAGATGTTTTTGTATCATTTTTTCAATAACTTCTCAGTTATTATAACTAAATGGCTTTTTTTGGAAAAAAAATCTCCCTGCTCTTGGGGTCATACCACTGTATTTTCATTTTCATACATTTCTTTTGAGTCCTGTCATTTTATGCTTTTACTTTTGCAAAGCCTGGATGTGTATGCATACCAGTTGGTTTTATTCAAGAGCAAGATGCACCCACTTATCTGACAGGTACAAGTATATCGAGATCTAGTAAACCCTGAAAGGTATAAATGAGGTTTGGCAGAGAAGATTTTTTAAGGACTGATTTGTGAGGAGCTGTATCATTTTCTTTGTTTTTGGCTTTTTCAATAAAAGAGTTATAATTCGCTCTTTACTTAAGCCATGCAAAAGAGCAGTAGTCCTGGGGCCAACTATTGGAAGAAATTAAGCCAGGATCGCAGTGACTCAGGTTCAGGACCATTCAATGCCAAAGTCACCCTGTGGCTCTAAGTCACCTTTGTGGTCCCCAGTTTCCAGGGTGGCGTGATCCTGCCCGCACGCTTGCCAACAGTTCCAGGAGCTCGACTGTAGCAGGTTTTTTTTTTTCTTTTTTTCCCCCTTCTTGGTTGGTGCACACAAAATAAACCAAGAAACAATGACCACACTTCAGTTTCCCTCTATACCATGTGACTCTAAAGATGTATTTTCTTAAACAGGAATTCTCAAATATGTATATGCAAGAATGGCAGGAGTCCTTTTTACAGCAGTGCTGCTATTGCTCAAATTATTTTGAAAGCTCCTTTCCCTCCCCCCTAGAATTGCCTTCAGAACCAGTGACAAGCCGCCACAGAAAAGAATTCTGTCTGCTTTGTGGGCTTACCTCATTTTTGACTAAAAATGGCCCTGATTTGGTTTCAGCTATTTCCCAGTCTTGTAACCATGCTTGGAGCAGATGGATTTGTCTCAACAGAGCTAAAGGTTTTGGGTAATGACAATAAACCAAGAGCCCCTGAGGGTATTTCTTTGGAGGGGAAAAAATATTTATATCTATGTAAACTGTGACAGTTAAAAAAATCTCATGCCTTTGTAGATCATTAGACTATCCTCAAATCACCACGCCAACATGGCTTTTGAATGAGATCATCCTTACCTACTGAAGTGGCCTCCAAGAATGGCCTGCTTTATTCCAGATCCCAGTCCAGGGTCCTTGAAAGGCCTTCATTTGGGGTGTGCTCTCTTGTCCCTGGGATATTTGAAAGTCTCTTCTAGATTTGCTTTTCTGGGAGTCTGTGCATGTATTCCTCGAAGCTGACAGACGGTCGTATGTCCTCTCCATTCCTTTCGTCCTCTCCTGCTGTCCCTCCAACATGGAAAGTGGGAAGCTAACATCCTGTTTTAGGGGATTTTCTTGCCTGGCAGGCAGTGGTGTAGGCTTGTAACTTGGGAGGCAGTCTCAGAGCTGCTCACAGGCAAGGTTAGGATCTTTGTCACAGACAGTAGCTTCCTTCTAAGCCGTCTAAGCAATAGGTGATTTACTGGACAGTTTTAAAGTATCTCTGGGAGAACCAGGCTTCAATGGTTCATGTTCGGCAGTGACACAGCTCAGGTCCAGATTGCAGCCGTAACATGATTCTAACTCACTTCTGCCCCAGTACCTGACACTAGAGGCAGAACACTAAACCCTCTGCACAGCTGCTCCAAGGCACCAGACACCCCTGCCACCGTCTCGCAGGAAGTCCTGACCTAACCTGTAGCTGCTGTCTCCTGTCATTCCCCTTTGCCTTTTAAACCTTGTATGGCTGTCTGGTGGCAAGGACTTCACCTTCTAATGCAGGGAGTGCAGGTTTGATCTCTGGTCATGGAGCTAAGACCCCATATGCTTTGTGACCAAAAAAATCAAAACATAAAAAAGAACAGAAGCAATATTGTAACAAAATTCAATAAACTCAAAATGGATTAAAGACCTAAATGTAAGACCAGAAACTATAAAACTCCTAGAGGAGAACATNGAGAGTTCATGACTAATTTATTTCCCAGGAACCACCTTTAGCCAAGATGGCTGCTTCACCAAGGTTATGTCCCTAGCTTCTGAGGACACCTTGTTTCCAGTGACTAGTAGTCATGAAAATTACAAAAGGCTAGTTCTTTTGCACCAGTTGAAGATGTCTCATGAATGACCAATACAGATTCTGAATTCCTTCCCTGAGGGATTTTTTTAAGGTGTTTGTTACAAAAGCATATTTGTTTAAATTCTTCTTCTGCCCATTCTTGCTTCCATCACCCTCGTACAGGATTTGTTCCTGTGAATATTGCCCAGTAACCGATATACAAACAACCTGTGTCAGGAATCTTTTTCCTATGAAAACAAAGAAGATAATGTACAACAGACTATAAATTGGTAAAGTATATTTATATTTTGGCAATTTAATAGCACCAAAATATAAATACATTCTTCCATGATTTGGCAAATCAATTCTATGAATGTACCCTATACAAATACTCATATGTGTTCATAAAGATATGAAAGTAAGTATATTTATTAAAAATTTCATTTAATACTTTAAAATAGAAATCCTTAATGACTAGCNTTTATATTTTGGCAATTTAATAGCACCAAAATATAAATACATTCTTCCATGATTTGGCAAATCAATTCTATGAATGTACCCTATACAAATACTCATATGTGTTCATAAAGATATGAAAGTAAGTATATTTATTAAAAATTTCATTTAATACTTTAAAATAGAAATCCTTAATGACTAGCAATAAAGGAAGATATAAATAATGGCTTACATGTTACAAAATGCTAGCAAAATTACAAAATGAAGCTCATCTAAATTTACTGACATATTTATAAAGCATATTTTTTAATTGAAAAATTTCAGAGCAATCCATATAATATAAATTAATTTCTAAGGGTTATAGTTAGATACAATCAATATTGATTGTTCTGAGCCTTTTTTTTTCCCCAATCAAATCTTATAATAGTAATTGGGGCATACCTTGATTCGCAGAAGATTTTCTACATAGAGAAATAGTGGATAATATTAAGGAGAAGGTGCCTCAGCTGGTAAAGAATCCGCCTGCACTGCAGGAGTCCCATATCGATTCCTGGGTCAGGAAGATCCACTGGAGAAAAGAAAATCTACCCACTCCACTATTCTTGCCTGGAGAATTCCATGGACTGTATAGTCCATGGGGTCGCAAAGACTCAGACACAACTGAGTGACTTTCACTTTTAAGGAGAAATCATTAAATAATAGAAAAGTCCACACTTTGATCTTTTTTAAAAAAATGTTTCATTATCAAATCTTTCAAAAGTTTGACTCTAACTGGGATCTTTGTCCCACAGTTGGAGGGGCTGGACAAGTATGTGTAAGAAATGATTGTGCCACAAGTTCCTTGGCCAGGAAAAATTAGTTACATGACTGTAGATCAGGCTGCTGCTGCTGCTGCTAAATCGCTCCAGTCGTGTCTGACTCTGTGCGACGCCATGGACGGCAGCCCACCAGACTCCCTTATCCCTGGGCTTCTCCAGGCAAAAACACTGGAGTGGGTTGCCATTTCCTTCTCCAATGCATGAAAGTGAAAAGTGGAAGTGAAGTCTCTCTGTTATGTCTGCCTCTTAGCAACCCCATGACTGCAGCATACAAGTCTCCTCCATCCATGGGATTTTCCAGGCAAGAGTACTGGAGTAGGGTGCCATTGCCTTCTCCAATAGATCAGGCTATCTGATTCTAAATATCTTTATTTATTACATATGTAATTTAAACATATTATGATACCAATATATTGACAATTTCAAATATATTGCTTGAGAATACATTTTCAAAAAAACATTTACGAGCTTTAAGTTGCATTAATAATGTGATGATGAATACAGTAAAAATTATCTACTCTTGTACTTGAAATTTTATGATTAGGGTTTATTAAATAGTATTAATGAACAAATATTACTTTAAAAATGTCCAAAACCAACTTCCAAGTGTGGCAGATATAAAATATTTTTTGCAATTGTTGATTGTTAAACTAGATTAAAATGTCACTGTAGTTACTATTTCTTCTGATTTAANTTATGATTAGGGTTTATTAAATAGTATTAATGAACAAATATTACTTTAAAAATGTCCAAAACCAACTTCCAAGTGTGGCAGATTATAAAATATTTTTTGCAATTGTTGATTGTTAAACTAGATTAAAATGTCACTGTAGTTACTATTCCTTCTGATTTAAGTGACATTTGACAGGTCTTACATTCTCAAGTTATTTACACATAGATGGTTCCATCGATTAAAATTCTGTTCATACTATCATACTAGCTAAAAGCTATATGATGGTATAATTGAAATATGAATATTATTTATTTCTATTATATGTCATATTAAATGTTATAACTTCACAATGATATTTAGATTATTTTTATCTTCCAGGAAAAAAGATCATATTGTGTGTTTCTTAAAAATGTTATTTGCTTTCTTATTGTTTTCAAATGGAAATGTTATAATAGGATTGGAATGATTTGATTGATAAATGAATAGAGTTTCTAATAAGCATCTTTTAAGATGGCTCAGTGGTAAAGAATCTGCCTGCCGATGCAGGAGATTCAATTTTGGTCCCTGATGAGTTGTGAAGATTCGCTAGAGAAGGAAATAGCAACCTACTCCAGTATTCTTGCTTGGACAATTCCATGGACAGAGGAGCGTGGTGAGGTAGAGTCCATGGCGTTGCACAGAGTTGGACACAACTAAGCACATACTTAGCACATGCATTAAGCATCAGCATAAACAATATATTAATATATTTTTAAGTTATTTAAAAATGTTTATTCCTACACAGTATTAGGGCTTGATTAATGTAAATTAGACATGATCTAATTAAAACTTTTCAACAATAAGAAAATAATGTAATAAATATTTAAAATTATATAACTGAAACAAAGTAATATCAAATAACCATAATTCAATGATATAATCTAATAATGGATACATGTAAGTTGCCACAGAAAGATTTCTAGTCGGGATTAAAATAGAATGAAGGTGTAAGTGGCAGAAAATGTGTTTTTTCTAGAGTGGGATTAATTTACCTAAATCCTTTGCTTTATTAAAGCATGTAGCTACATTTAATTCTTAAGAAAAATTTTTATCATACATGTCCAAATGCATATTCTGCTTTAATTACAAAAATTTTACATTAATGAACACAGACTATTTCTTAGCAATAATAATTTTATTTCCACAAATAATAACTTTATTTAAAGTAATTAATTTTTGCAACACTCAGGAGCAATTGCATTGTAGGAAGTTCAACACAAATAACTGCTAATTTCCCCATCTAATTTTTTTTAAAATGCAACCAGCCACTGGAAGGCAATGAAAGTGAGAGAAAAATAATATAGTCTAAGGTACCATCATTATAATAACCTTTTGCTCCTCAAAACGACCTTAACAGTTATGCTAGACTTCTGATCTGAATGTGAGATATCATTCACAATAAACAAATACCCAAATAAATAAGTTGGAAAAGTACTCTGGATGATTAAAAAATATTTTTCTTGATGGAATTGAATTTACATATGGGAACTACAGATGATCTAGACTTGGAAGGATGCAAATAATGCCATTTAATCACAATTGGTTTAGGTCTACATGAGCAATATGATCTCTTTTGTAAGTAAGGAAAAGAAGGGAGCTTTAAAGAAAAGATTGCCTTTGGAATTGGATCCAAGCTGTGTGTCTTTGGATAAATGAGGAACTTTTGTGAGCTTTCTTTTTTTCTTCTGTAAAGTAAGACTATGTCAGAGTATTGTTCTGCTGATTGAGTTGTGTAAGAGAATATTAAACTCTACCTTAGTGCTTGTGCTCCTGAAACATACTAGCAGACTAAGAAAAAATTGTCTACACTTACTTTTCCTCCCTCTCTACTCATTTTCATATCTATCCACTGTAGAATAACATATTCCCTGTCACTCTCTTGAAATGCTTGCATCCGGAGACTAATGGCATCCTTGTTAACTCTAATGGATTCTTTCTTTTCATTATCCTATCTGATCCTTCAGCAGCCTCTGACTATATTAACATCTTGAAACATTCACTGAAATCCTTTACCTGTACTCCATCAGTTTTCATTCTGTTACTCTGTTTTTGTTTAGTATTTTAACAAAGTTTCATTTTCTTTTCTCTATTAATATCGATATTTCTTACACTTTACTCTTTTCTTTTTCATCTACTTTTATTTTCCCTGGATCTATAGAATCACCAAGTCAGTTTCAAGGGGAAAGTTTTAGTGTCCCCAAAGGGTTCATATCTATTTAAGGGGAAAATAACCAAAAGACATTCTAAAAAGCACAAAGATGCAAAGGTGAAAAAATGTATTACTTATGTGTATGCTCCTTAAAAGCAGAAGGCAATGGCGACCCACTCCAGTACTCTTGCCTGGAAAATCCCATGGACGGAGGAGCCTGGTAGGCTACAGTCCATGGGGTCGCGAAGAGTGGGACATGACTGAGCCACTTCACTTCCATTTTTCACTTTCATGCATTGGAGAAGGAAATGGCAACCCACTCCAGTGTTCTTGCCTAGAGAATCCC
>SJYV01015744.1:0-14246 GCA_006410875.1 Neotragus pygmaeus | reverse complement strand
TTTTCACTTTCATGCATTGGAGAAGGAAATGGCAACCCACTCCAGTGTTCTTGCCTAGAGAATCCCGGGACGGAGGAGCCTGGTGGGCTGCCGTCTATGGGGTCGCATAGAGTCGGACATGACTGAAGCGACTTAGCAGCAGTAGCAGCAGCATGCTCCTTAAAAGTACAGATGCTGATGTACTTTTTAGCAAACATACACAAAAAAGAAGTCTTGACAGAAGAATTTTATGCTAGACAAATATAAAGGACTGTATTTATTCAAGATTACATTCCCTCTTCTGCCCATGCCATAGTTTCCTGTAAGAGGAGTATATTTTTCCATTAGTTTTTGGTTTGGCCATGTGACTTCCTTCGGCCGGTGAAAACTGATCTTATATATGTATCATTCAAGGCAATGGCACCCCACTCCAGTACTCTTGCCTGGAAAATCCCATGGATGGAGGAACCTGGTAGGTTGCAGTCCATGGGGTTGCAAAGAGTCAGACACAACTGAGCGACTTCTTTCACTTTTCACTTTCATGCATTGGGGAAGGAATCCCAGGGATGGCGGAGCCTGGTGGGCTGCCATCTCTGTGGTCGCACATGGTTGGACACGACTGAAGTGACTTAGCAGCAGCAGCAGCATGTATCATTCAAACAAAAATTTTACATGGTCTTGCATGGCCTGACTCGGTCTTTTTTCTGTTATTCTTCACTATGTGAAAAATATGTATCTAAGGGTGCCTACCCATTTAGCCTGGGTCCCACTTGAAAAGACATGTGTAAATAATCCTTAATAAGTTCAGGTGATCCATAACAACTCAGCATAGCCACAGCCAAACAGCCATCAGCCATCACATGACATGAGCAAGAAATACATGTTCACTGTTGTCAGAAACTAGTGTCTTAGTTCACACTGGTAGAACAAGTTATCATATATTGGTAAAAACTTATTTCTCACAGTTCTGGAACTTGAGAGGTCCAAGTTCAAGAAGCTAATCGATATGGTTTCCAGTGAGAGCTTTCTTTCCAAAATCCAGTTTCATTATGTCCTTACCTGGTTGGCAGGGAGAAAAAAGACGAGGAAGAGAGAGAAGGAAGGAGGGGAAAGGAACAAAGGGAGAGGCTCTCGCATGTCTCTTTTTATAAAGGCAGTAATCCTGCTCCAGAAGGTACCAACCTCCTGTTGTTCATGCTCTCAGTTGTGTCTGACTCTTTGCAATCCCATGGACTGCAACATGCTAATCTTCCCTGTCCTTCACTATTTCCCGGAGTTTGCTCAAACTCATGTCCATTGAGACAATGATGCCATCTACCCATCTCATCCTCTGTCTTCCCCTTCTTTTCCTGCTCTCAATCTTGCCCAGCATCATGGTCTTTTCCAATAAGTCAGCTGTTCACATCAGGTGGCCTAAGTAATGGAGCTTCAGCTTCAGCATCAGTCCTTCAAGTGAATATTCAGGGTTGATTTCCTTTAGGATTGGTTGGTTTGATTTCCTTGCAGTCCAAGGGATTCTAAAGAGTCTTCCCTAATACCACAGTTCAAAAGCATCAATTTTTTGGCATTTAGCCTTCTTTATGGTCCAACTCTCACACCCATATATGACTACTGGAAAAACCATAGCTTTGACTATATAGACCTTTGTAGGCAAAGTGATGTCTCTGCTTATTAATATGCTGTTTAGGTTGATAATAGCTTTTCATGTATATATCAGTTCAGTTCAGTTGCTCAGTCATGTCCGACTCTTTGTGACCCCATGGACCACAGTGCACCAGGCTTCCCCGTCCATCACCAACTCCCAGAGTCCACCCAAACTCATGTCCATTGAGTTGATGATGCCATCCAACNAGCCATGACGCTGGGCCCGTCACTCGGAACTGCTCCGCCCCAGCTGGCCCCCCTGACTGCGGGAAGCCTCCTGGTCCTGGTGAGGCAACAGGAGACCACCCAGAGCTGGGCACGCCTTGGTTCCAGGAGATAAAGCACAGGTCAGCAGCGAGGGCTGCTCTCAAAGCCTAACCGAACTGCTGCTAAAGGAAGCCCAGTTTCCTCTGAGACGAAGCACCCTTCCAGGCTCCACAACGTGGGGCGGGGGCTGACCGGACCGCCACTGGGTGCAGGGCAGGCAGGCGAGCTCCTCTGAGTCAAAGGTGCACCGTCTCCTCCTGGCATCTGAAAGGACCTCTGGGCTCTATCTGGCAACGATTCACTGGGAGGTTTTGAGAGATGCCTCAGTTACTGAGAAGCAAAATCCTCCTGTAGCCAAGATGCCTCCAGCTTCACTCAGTGTCACATCCTCAAGTGACTGCAAATGTTGGATCCTTAAATTATTCCTTTGGGTGTAGAGTCACTCTTCATCCAGCATCTTGAAAGTGTGGAATTAATGTTGGAACACCCCGCAAATCATTTCGGAGTTGCTGCGTTCATGCCCGTCTGGGGACAGACTGGAGTTACAGGCCATTGGCCTGACCCTGGGGCGGAACAGCCACCTCCCGTCCTGGTGCTGCTCCAGGACACAGCCCTTCTAGCTTAACGCCGGGTACTTCCTCTGGCCGATCCTCCCCGTCCTTGAGCTTCNCTGGGGACAGACTGGAGTTACAGGCCATTGGCCTGACCTTGGGGCGGAAAGGCCACCTCCCGTCCTGGTGCTGCTCCAGGACACAGCCCTTCTAGCTTAACGCCGGGTACTTCCTCTGGCCGATCCTCCCCGTCCTTGAGCTTCCTGAGGCGGCAGGGGCCTGAAACAACAGGGACAGGACTGAGGTCCAAACGCTGGCCCAGGGGGGCCACGGAACAAGCAGAACAGACAGCGGGTCTCGACAGACAGGTGTGTGTTGTCGTCTTGTATGCAGCCCAGGCCCCTGACTAAGGGAGGGTGGCGGAGCGAGGCTGCGCCCACAGCCGGGCGTCTGAGGAGCCCTGGCTGGCGACGGGGGGTGGGGGAGGCAGGGAGCACCCGGGGAGGCTGCGTGGAGCACAGGCGTTTACTCTGGGTCCCAGGAAAACCCTAAGCGAAGTCAGAGTCAAGAAGTTTGTGAAGGCATCGGCAAGGTGAAGCTCCAGCAGAGAAGAATCCCCTCAGCTGCGGAGTGGAGACACAGATGGCGGCTGGGAGCAGGGAGGGCGCAGTCGCAGGGGCCCACCCCTGAGGGAGCCCGAGGCTAGGGACCCCAGGTGGCGAGGGCAGGGTCTGCCTTGGGATGGCCGCTGGAGGTCAGGGAAAGTTTCAAATTCCTAAAGCCAAGACCTTCCCGCAGACTCCCTCCTCTATTGTGTCTCAAGACTGCCCCACCTCCCGTCCACTCTCTCCAGGCCAGAGCCCGGGAGGGAGACAAATGAAGCATTTCCGGCCTGAAGGTCACCAGCCAGAGGAGCCAAGGTCAGCACGGGAGGGGGCAGCCCCAGCCCAGGGCAGCGTCAGCAGGAAACTGATGGGGCGCCCAGCTACCCTCCCCGGGGCCNGAAAGTGAAAGTGAAGTCGTGTTTGCTGACAAAGTTACATGTAGTCAAAGCTATGTTTTTTCTAGTAGTCATATATGGATGTGAGAGTTGGACCATAAAGAAGGCTGAGTGCTGAAGAACTGATGTTTTCAAACTGTGGTGTTGGAGAAGACTCTTCAGCGTCCCTTGGACTGCAAGGAGATCAAACCAGTCAATCCTGAAGGAAGTCAGTTCTGAATATTCATTAGAAGGACTCATGCTGAAACTCTAATACTTTGACCATCTGATGTGAAGAGCCAACTCACTGGAAAAGACCCTGATGCTGAGAGAGATTTAAGGCAGGAAAAGAAATGGATGAGAGGATGAAATGGTTGGATGGCATCACTAACTCAATGGACATGAGTTTCAGTGAACTCTGGGAGATGGTGAAGGACAGGGAAGCCTAGTCTGCTGCAGTCCATGGGGTTGCAAAGAATTGGACACAACTGAGCACCTGAGCAACAACAACAAAGGTGTGTTTTTTAGGGCTTATATGTTTCCACCGAAAGCTTTCATGAATGGAAGAGAACCTAGATAATACTTTGAATAATTTTTGGTGTTGATGTGGGAAGAAGTACCAAAAGGAAAGAGAAAGAGGCAGGGAGATGGAATGAAGAGATTATTGCCTAAATGCCCTTATGGAAACCACTGATGGGAAAAGATAGGAAGTTACTTTGGCAAATAATTCATATCAATACCACTATCTCCATCTTAAATAAATCAATAGCCCCTCTACTCTGTAACAATTTCTTCTGTCCATCTCAAGATTTTTCTGTTCTTGGCACTTTTAATAACAAATCACAAAAGAAGAAAATACAGAATCCTTCAATGACAATGAAACCAACATTTCCTTTTAATTAATTTATATAATTATTAATAGCTTATATAATAAAAATAATATCACCTTTTGAGTTCTTAAAATATGCCAAGCATTAAACTGGTTGTGTTACATATGTTATCTCATAGTCAGTCTTCATAAACAATTCTTTTAACTAGTATTAGCATTCACATTTCATCAAGGAAGTTATTTTCAGAATCTCGAAAGTAGTAATTACAGGGGGCAGAATCCTACTTCCTTTCCACTTTGTCTGAAATCATTATCTCCTGAATCATAAGTTCCACTTTGGATGTCTGGGAGAGATGACTAAAGAATTTCATGTACTGATCGTCATTTTTGATCTGGGTTTTAAGAAGTTTGAAATGACAACTCCCCTGTGTCAAGGTGGTAAACATCATGTTTTCCGGTCTCTGTATTGGGCATTGGAAATAATTAGGCTAAATAATTCTCTAGGCACTGCACACCACCTTATTTGCTGTTCAAACCCACTGGGAAAGGTGTAAAGAGACAAGCTACTTTAGCTTTGACTCAGACATTTTGTTCAGTCTTTTTCACATGTTACCCCATATTTTTCTATACAAAGAGAATCTGAATCTGCAAATAATGGGTTTCTGGATTTATTTACCAACTTTTGGTTTACTTTCATTGTGATATTTTAAGGCATAACACATAGATAACAGGTTATATTTCCAACAGTAATGTGGAATTTGTTTTCTAGTAGAACTGTATCTCCTCCACCAGGGATGTATATTCAACATGAAAGTAGTATTAGTCACTCAGTTGTGTCTGTCTCTTTCTGACCCCATGGATGGTGGCCCATCAGGCTCCTTTGTCCTCAGAACCCTCCAGGCAATAATACTGGAATGGGTAGCCATTCCCTTCTGCAGGGGATCTTCCTGACCCAGGTATCATGCCTGGCTGTCCTGCACTACAGGCAGATTCTATACCATCTGAGCCGCCAGGGAAGCCGTCATACTTAACATGCTTAAACAAATACAACATACAGAACAGATGCCATAGCAGGATCCTGGATCTTCTGGTATGCCAGAAAGATTATGGATTATGATGAGGTCCTCAGAATCTCTAAAAAGGAGTTACAATAAGCATATAACACAAGTAATGCTCAGGGACTGGAGGCAAGTGCTTATTATCACCAACCAGGAGAAAACCATTTCAATAGTTACCCACTGACAAAGGAGGCAATTGGCCTTGCCTAAGAACTACAAATTCCCCTGACTTTCAGGTGGCTGATTCCTCTAAAGATCCTAAATAAAGATTATATTTTTCAATCTTAAAGATAAAAAATAACAGAAAGATTTTTAAAATAATTGTGTTGGTAGCTTTAACAAGTTGGAACCAATAATCACTTTTGGGGACTGCATTTTGAAAATGTGTTTTATCTGCTTCATCAAGTCAGCATGGTGGCAAATACAGGTGTCTAAGGCAAATGGTTGACATAAAAGTAAGAGATATACATGTGACTAAAATTTCAGATGTAGCATAGGAAGACTCTAGTTTGTATTACTCCAGGACATTGGAAGTAGTCTCTCGAGTTTAGAAACCTCATCTGACAGTCACCTCACAGCATAGATGTGTCAAGGTAAATTTGATTTGTGTGTGTGTGTTTTATCTATCTCCCTGAAATTATTCATTTTCAATACATGTTCAGTAAAGAGCGAAAGTATGTTTACTACTTAAAAAGCCACAACACAAATATTCTGTTTGAGGGCAACTCTAGGATAACTGCCTATAATTATATTTTTAAATGTTATGAAACAATTTAAGATAATTTTGGTTATTCTGTTCATCTTTCATGATTTCATTCTCTACATTGTGAATTGAAGAGTTGTATAGTATTCTCTTATGCAGAATTAGCTATAATAGTCCTGTGATTCTCATGAAGTGTAAAATGTGGAGACAATAATATTTCAAAAGAGACAATAAGAATACAGTAAAAAGTAAAAAAAAAACAATTACTTAAACAAAAACATCAAGTGTCTAAGGAAAGATTAAACTATATATGATCTTTAATTAAGCCTCAAAAGTGATATGTGCAGAAAAATTCTGGTTCTGCTCTGAAATAGCAAAGGATGGATGTCAGAGGATATAAGATTACCATTTAAAACAAAATCTAATATTAATTTGTGTTCCTGAAAGTATTAAAATTAATATGATTGGAATGTTAAAGTGAAACAGTTATAGTAATGTCTTCACAAGTTTTCCAATTATTTACTCCATCTTAATAATGCTAAAAAGCTATTTCCTATAATCATTTTTTACTGTATCCTTTGGAAACCATGAAGCTATTTATGAGTTAACTGCAATAGGATAAAATTATTTAATTAAGACTTTTTAACTGCTTGGAGTTAATCCTAGTAGTAGTAGGGTATAATTAATAATTAAATCAACTGTATTATTTTTTCTGTGTGTGGGTCCTCAAAATATGAACATTTTGAATATATAATGTAATTAAACTTTACACATCAACATTTTCTGGGGAAACCAAAAAAATATACATTAAGCATTTAGTTAGGGGGATTTCATTTAGTTGACTATTTTCTGATTCCTGCAATATGAACTCCTGGTTGTTTTATATCAGCAGTACTGATTATATCAGCAGATCAAATTATCCTTGATATTATTAAATATCAATGTATTAAAAAATTTAAGACAGAAAATTGTAAATGAGCCTTATATGTAAAAAATATAAAAGTACATTCTATGATGTGTCCTATTAATTACCAGTTAATAACAGTTTTCAGAAAGATGTTTTTATAATTATTATGCTTAAAATTTTTTAATAATTAATAATGGAAAGATATTAGTAACTATATTTTATGATATTTTTCTTATTGTCTAAATAGAAACTAATATTTCTAATCATAACTATATTTGGTTTTAAAAACATGTGTCATTTATGAAGTTTTCTAAGATGTAAATAAGCATAAAATATTCATTTCTATAAACAAAATTTAATTGTATGTAAATTTTTATTCATCTTATGAGATTTCTAAATTGTATAACTTTACGTCTCAGGATTTAAAACACTTTCTCATACATATAGGTGCCCCCAAATACTTCTTGAATAGATTAATAAATAAAAAGAGAATAAAATATTACTTATTTTCCTCATCTGTGCAAATATACCCTAAATTTAAAAACATCTGAACAAATATTATGGATCATTAAATATTTGCATTTACCCTTCTTTGGTACATTGCATTTTATCAATCTTTATAAAACAAAAATCAAAGATTGTCTTTCAAGTATGTGAACTCAAAAGGAAAGTAAATATTTCATGAATATCCACATGGAAATGCACAATTTATTAGTACTTTGAGTTTGAATATCCAAACATTGTTTCAATTATAATATGTAAAAATTAGGACTTCCCAGGTGGCTAAAAATATGCTTGCAAATGCAGGAGACACGGGTTTAGTCTCTTGCCCAAGAAAATCCCCTGGAGAAGAAAATGGAAACACACTTTAGTATTCTTGCCAAGAAAAGCCCATGGACAGAGGAGCCTAGTAGGCTACAGTCCATGGGGTTGCAACGAGTTGGTCATGACTGAGTGACTGAACAATAGCAATGTTGAAAATTAACTATACCTTTCTAAATGGGAAGTTAAATGGAATGGAAAAACATTAATGTTTAACTCATATTACCTTCAGGTCCCAGGACATTCACAATTAGGAAATTAACACATATCCTTGGTTGATAAGACCAAAAAAAAAAAATACCTGGTAGGGCAAAAGGGAAGGGAAGCACAAGTAAGTTTTCCAAAGTGGCAAATGTAAAATGACTTTATTGTTTGCCCATCTATGAGCAGTTTCATCATTTAAATAAAGAATGTAGCTCCATTTTTGATATTCAACTTTTGACAGCTTTTAATAACTCCTTCTTCTTCCCTCTGCCCCATATCCGACAAGCATGTAAAAAAGCCTGGTGCTTTCTCATTTAGCACTGGCAAGAAGTTCAGCCACAGATCAGATCTGTCATTGCACCCCCACCTCCTGATCGCCTATAACATTTTCTCTCTAGCCATTTTCAGACCTGCTTAGGAGCCCCACCACTTTCCCCAGAAAACCTCATTATGTGAGTAATAAACCTTTTCATAATCTTTTGGTGTGTGTGTGAGCACTGGTCTCAATATCAAAACCAAATTTGGAGTGGTGGTCCATTCTAATATTACAGTGAAAGAAAAGAAAAAAAAAAAAAAGCAAAACTGTGTTTTTCACTGACCCAACCTTTCTCTTGGGGAAACAAATGACTAATTCAAAAACTTACTCTAGTATTATTATTAATATCAGTTCCCTACTCTATATTGTTTCATCCATCTACCTGCCTTTGAGAAAACTGAATATTTTACACTTTCTAGACTTTCAGGACCTTTCCTCTTCTATGTAATAATTCAAAGATACCCAAAATTCATTCAGTCAATGCATCTGCAGATTATCCTAGTGTGCTCATGGGAAACAAGTTTGAGATTGTGGCTTATACTCATTGAGATTAGCTGGTAATAGAAACTCTTCTATAAATTCTTACCTAGCAGGAGATTTTATCCCATCATAGATGGGCATGGGCTCTATAACTCTGAAAGCTATATAGGAAGCCATTTAGAGCAACAGCTTTGAAATACATCTGGTTTTCTAAAATACTTTATTACAAGGTGTGTAAACTTAAACCCTTTCCTTACCCCTTTTATCTTGAGTTTCCTCATTTATAAAATTGGTATTTAGTTCATGTCTTATAAAAATAATATGAATAGTATTTTCTAATGTTTCTAATACTAAAGTTAACATAGCAACAACAGAATTTAAACCCAACTTACCACCTAGTAATTTCAAATCAATCCCCTACATTAATAGCCTAAGAAGAGATATGCCCAATATTGGGTATAAATTCTATTTAGCTTTATCTTCCTTTTCCTATGCAAGATGTTTGGCATTCCATAAAAAGTTATGAGACATACAGAAAAATCAGCAAAAACAAAATAATTAGCAGAACCAAAGTCAGAGAAGACTCAGATATAGGAGCCATCAAAGAGATATTTACTAATGTCAAAGATTGACGTGTTAAGGAATCCAGTAGAAAAGGTAAATAATATGTCTGAATAGATGGGGAATTTCAGAAGATAGAAACTACAGAAAGAATCAAAAGGAAATACTAAAAAATGCAGTATCAGAGTCATGAATGGCTCTTTTGACATATATATCAATGAACTTCCTATAGGAAAGAAAATAATAAACTTAAGCACAGATTAGTAGATACTACCCCAAGTGAAGCACAAAGGAGAATAAAGAGTGAAAAACAGAATAGCCTAAGAACAATATCACATGATCAATATATTGGAATTTCAGAAGAAATAGAGGAAAAGAACAGAGCAGAAGAAATGTTTGACTATATAATAGCTTGGAGTTTCATGAAAAAAATGAAATAATAAGAGATTACAAGTCCAGAAAACACAGAGAAACCTAAGCAGGATAAATAAAGACACACACACACAGATACATACCTCTAGATACATTATATTCACACTGCTGAAAAAAGAAAAATAAAGGTAAAATTACTAAAGCAGCCGGAGAAGACATATTTGAGACAGAGGAGCAAAGACAAGACACAAAGTGGATTTCAGAAACAAATAAATCAGAGATAATGAAATAAGTCAGGGCTTCCCTGATAGCTCAGTTGATAAAGAATCTGCCTGTAATGCAGGAGACCCTGGTTCAATTCCTGGGTTTGGAAGATCCTCTGGAGAAAGGAAAGCCTGCCCACTCCAATATTCTTGGGCTTCCCTTGTGGTTCAGCTGGTAAAGAATCCACCTGTAATGCGGAGACCTGGATTCTATCCCTGGGTTGGGAAGATCCCCTGGAGAAGGGAAAGCCTACCCACTCCAGTATTCTGGACTATTCTGGCCAGGAGAATTCCGTGGACTGTATAGTCCTTGTGGTCGCAAAGAATCGGACATGATGAGCGACTTTCACTTTCAATGAAAAAATATCTGCAATGTACTGAAGATACTCGTGCTTAACTTTAGACTGAATTGAAGATTTAACTTTGGGATAAAATTCTATGCCCAATTTTCAGCTGATCCTACCAGTTAGTGCCTCAGAAGGGATCTTATCTCTCCTAGAGTCAGAGTAACGTTGGTAACTATTCAGTGTTTCCTAAGCTTGCTGTAGGGCAAGTGGAGTTCTGTCTTCCTAGTCCCCCCTCAGCTTTATGTGAGACAAATAAATGTGCCTTAGTCTCAGTGTTAGGGGGTTCTTGCTCCTTTTGGTAGCCAAATTTCAGCTTTCATCGTGGGCATTCTTCTGTGGGAGCTTTTGCTTCCCTGTCCATGGAAGAAGAAGATCTCTTATTGTATTAGATTTGAAATCTGAACTCGTGAGAGTTTCCAGCCCCACTTGCAGAAATTGTTTTTATTCTCTATTCCCCCATAGCAAAAATGAGTTTTACTTGTGTCGTGGGTGTGAGAGTACTCACTGATCTCAGTAGAGACTTAAGGCCTTTGAGAAAGAACCCCAAGTAAGAAGTGGGGCTTCATGCCTTTCTTACAGCTGCAGGCATCTCCTCCGATAGCACTAACAGAGAGGGTTCTCTTCAGAATACTTCCTGTAATATTTTTTTCTCATGAGTATCCAGTGGAGGGCCAAGGAAATAAGCCTGTGAATGTTTGCAGAATCCCCTTGTATCTGCATCTCCTTGAGATTCTATGTCACCATAAAAGTCTATTGTTGCCTTTTAGGAATTCTTTAACATTTTAGTAGATTTCTTCTTGCCTGTTTTTATGGTAGTCATGCAGCGGTAAATGATCTCTGCCCGAGAGATGCCATTAAAACCCCTCCCCCAGTTGTGATGATCAAAAACGCCTCATGACACTGCAAAATATCCCCTTAAGGAGAAATCCCTCTGGTTGAAGACTACTGCTCTAGACAAGTATGAATAAGATGATATTTCTCTTCTTCCCTTGTTTGCGGCATATCAACAACATGAACCAATACTTGAACTATTTTGAGAGGAGTCAAGACTTCCTTAATCCAAATCTATGTCTGAAATGTCACTTTTGATCAACTATTTTTTTCTTCAGGACCTCATAACTTCTCTGTCTTCAGGAGATTGCTGATTATATATCAAAATCCCTGACAATCTCTGTCAGGCATGTCATATGCTAATTATACCACAACAGTATATGGGAGCTAGGATAGAAAGTCATTCATACAGAAAATATTTTTCTTCACTGTTTTGACAAATACTGTTAAGTGCATGTAATTTACCAGCCATGGTATTGGGTACTAGGAATACAGTTTTGAAAGTGGAGGCATGGCAATTGCCCTCATTGAGTTTATCATCTTATAATGGACAGAAATATGGCAAATATAGTAGAAAGTAATTTCATAATGTTTATAAACAGAGTTGAATCATATATACTCTCTTGAATGCAGGGAGTACAAAGTCTAGATTGAAGCTGAGCTGGGATGTGTGAAACTGATCTTGCCTATCATAGCATAGCATTTTGTCATGTAGCTTGTAATTCTTTTGCCTAAAACTACATATTTCCATTTGCACGGCACCTACATACAAGATAATTACTTTACTTAAGGCATGTTAGAAGAAACATGTTTCAAACTTCAAAGAATCTTGTCTCACTGGACTTGAGCATAAAATATTTACCTCCAATATCATATTTTTTGAAGGAATTTCAAAGCACAAATTTCCTCTTAAAAGCTGACTCTGTAAACCTCACAGAATATAATTATTTTTCAGTACTGTAATACAAAGAAAAGCGTAAAGTTTCACAAAATAACATGAGAGAACATAATCCAATCAAGGAGTTTCTAAGTGTTAGGAAAGATTATACCTGCCTAAAGAAATTCTCCATATGTGGAAACTTGCTCCATAAGTAGGACTACTTCAGGCAGAATTAGATGAGGCGAGATGTGGAGAAGGAAGCAGGGAATTGGGTGGGCAGAACAGCACAAACGAAGTTTGTTGAGAGTGGAAAGGAAGAAACACGTTTGTTGGAGAAGCAGAGAGAAATGTAGTTCTGTGTGGCAGAAATACAGTAGGAAGATGACAGTAACTAGAGATAGATGTTAGTGTTGATTAGGGCTTTGAGTATCTTATAAATAAGTTGACATTTCACTTTAGCAGCAATTGGAAGCATTAATAAATTTTATCAAGGCATTACTGAGTTCAGATTTATACTTGGTTGGCCAAAAATTTCATTTGGATTTTTCCATTCACTGTTATGGAAAAACTTAAAGGAACTTTTTGGCCAATCCAGTATTTGCTTTTAATCTAGTGAAAGATGATGGTGACTTAGAGGAGAATAGCATAAGCAGAAGTCAAGAGAAGCTTTAAATTGACAGAATGTGAGTTTATGTTGTAGGCTACATGATTGTGTCTTCTTACTCACCCCCAAATTAATACATTGGGATCATAGCTGCCAATTGGATGGTATTTAGAAATGGGGCCTTTGGGAGGTCATTTGGTCAGGAGGATAGACCCTAATGATAGGATTAGCACCCTTTTAAGAAGAGACATGAGAGAGAGCTTGCTTCTCTTCTCCTTTTTGCTCTAGAAGGAGAAAATGGCCATCTGTAAACCAGGAAGAAAACTCTCACCAGACAAAAAATGCACTGGTAACTTGATCTTAGCCTTCCAATCTCCATATCTGTGAGAAGGAATAAAGAAAACAAAAGTTCATTTCATAAGCCATGTCAAATGCTATTATGGGTAACACTGAAAAAACAAATTCAGTTCAGTGTTGGGACATTAAAAAATTAGGATGCCAATGTGACATTCAAGTGAAAATGTCAAGGAGAAAGTATACATATAAATCAGGAGTTTAGAAGGGATGGCTGGCCTGCTTATAATAATTAAGGAATTGCCAAGTTACAGAAATGTTTTAAAGCTATGAAAGATGGATTTAATCACCAATAAAAAAGATATAACAAGAGAATAGAAGATGACCTGTGACTGAGACCTGAGGAACCCCAATGCCCATAGAGAAGGGGTCCACACAAGTTGTTACCAGTGTACACAAGTGTGAGTTCCATGTGTGTATGCCACATCCCAATTCCAATCAAATAAATACCTAGAATTTGCATCTCATAAATGCCAGGCAATGTGTTACAGCAATCCATGAGTCATAATAAAACAGCCCAAGTTAGATTTTCTAGTAGAGAAAGTAGAACTGTGCACTTTTAGGGAAGAAGAGTCATTGCAGAACTAGGAGGTAACACAAATGCCAAGTTTAAGACTTTACAATATAGAGTGAAGACTGTCGAAAATGAAAATACAATATAATGTGTATGCAACTTGCAAGTGTCACATTCTCATTTTTAAATTTAATTTCTGTAAACAGGAAAAATTAAGGCAGCTTAATTCTTCCATGTTACCATGTGTCTAAATTGTTAAATTCTAACTGTAGCTTTCTTATAGTCATCAATATTTCTATAAGCATAGTTGTATTTCCACTAATGTTCCCCATTCTCCAGGAATCTCTAGGAAATGCATAAATTATTTTAAAATTCTATGAATTCAGAGCAGCTTCAAAGTCACTAGGAAAATGACAAATATAGTAAGGATATTTCTGCCAAGTGATTTGGCCTTGGTTTCTATGAAAGCATATGCAAATACGCAGACTACAGACAGAGAAGAATATTTTAGGCCAAACCATTTCTGAACTAGAATCAATTCCATTATTCTAAAGCTTATTGTGCAATTTATGGATTATCTAGCCCTGTTCCATTTCTTTTTTGTTTATGATCCTTAGATTTTGCCAATTTTTATGCTGCTTATAATTCTTCCAGAGGGTGATCCAGGAAAAAGAAAAAAATAAAAGAGAAAGAAATCTGAATGAAAACATGGCTATTTGTGAAGATCTCACTTAGGAAAAAAATATTTAGAAGGGTAGAAGGGTGAGATATTTGACAAAAT
>SJYV01015740.1:0-10438 GCA_006410875.1 Neotragus pygmaeus | reverse complement strand
ATATTAGTTTAAGGCATCAATAATCTCTTCTTAACTCATGTGAGAAAGTGCACATTTGCAACAGCTTGTGTTTATCTACTTTTTTGACAAGAACTAACAGATTTTCATGTGTTTTTCTTTTTTTTTTTTCAAGGATATGGATACAGACATTTATGCATCTTAATTTTATGTGTATATTTATTTTTGGCTGCACTGGGTCTTCATTGCTGTGTGGGCTTTTCTCTAGCTGCGGTGCATGGGCTTCTCATTGCAGTGGCTTCTCTTGTAGAGCACAAGCTCTAGACCCATGGGCTCAGTAGTTGTGGCTTCTGGGCCCTAGAGCACCAGCTCTGTTTTTGTGGTGCGTGGGCTCAGTAGCCCCACAGCACGTAAAGTCTTCCTGGACCAGGGATTGAACCACTTCCCCTGCACTGGCAGGTGGATTCTTATCTGATGTACCCCTGGGAAAGTTCTCCTTTTTCTACATTTTCTTTACTTATGACATTTTGATAGTTACATTTGTATTGTCAGAGATAGAAATATTATATATATATATATATATATATAGCCCATTGTATTATAGGCCATTAACTATATAGTTAATGGCTTATAATTTACTCTAGGACATGACCATATCTATACATACATAATGCACACATATAATCATACTCATATCCACAGTAATTATATGAAAGATGTTCATTGAAATGTTGATCTTGAAATGAAAGATTAATATATAATCTAAAATTGTAATATGTTTTTGCTATATATTTTGGATGGCATCATTTATAAATTAGTCATATAATTTTATTTCTATTATAATATTTAGACAGGGAAATTCCAGAAGCCAATCTCTGAGCTCCAGGTCTATGTATAAGTATGTATTGGAACCAGGAATAACAAAAGAGGGTTTACTCAGTCCTATGCATCAGTTAAAGGAATAAATCTCTCCACTCACCCAATCTTTTCAGATAAATAAGCTTTATAATTGATATATTAGAGACTTCCCTGATACATTAATTTTTCTACTGGACCATTGTTTAGAATTCTAAAACATGACATTTAGTTCAGTAACTATCTTTAAAGCTTCAAATATAGTAAATTAAAATGTCTTCTATCTTACTCAATTTTATTCATTTGCTAGGGATACCAAAATAAAATACTATAGAGTGAGTGACTTAAACAGCAGAAGTTATTTTTTTCAGTTTCGGAGACTGAAGTTCTAGCTCAAGATGCTAGTAGGGTTGGTTTCTTCTGAAGCCTTTTTGCTTGGCTGACTTCTCTTTGTGTGTTTAGCCAGTGTTCCCGCTGGGTGTGTGCATTGTTCATGTGTCTTCCTGTGCCCAGATTTCCTCTCCTTATAAGGACAACAGTCAGATTGGATTAGGGCCCAACTTAATTGAATCATTTTTCATTAATCACCTGTTAAAGGCTGTATCTCCAATACAGTCACACTTTGAGGTACTGAGGATTAGAATTTCAACATATAAATCTTGATGCTACAAAATTAAGCCTATAATACCAAGATTTCTGTGAAGTAAATTTTTTGTGTAATAGTAATGTAGCCACCTCATGCAAAGAGTTGACTCACTGGAAAAGACCATGCTGCTGGGAGTGATTGGGGGCAGGATGAGAAGGGGACAACAGAGGATGAGATGACTGGATGGCATCACCAACTCGATGGACATGAATTTGAGTGAATTTCAGGAGTTGGTGATGGACAGGGAGGCCTGGCATGCTGCAATTCATGGGGTCTCAAAGAGTCGGATACGACTGAGGGACTGAACTGAACTTAACTGAATGTAGAGAAAAAATAAGAATCATGTCTTAAGGAATAAAACAAAACATTTATTTTGGAGAGTAAATTACTGAGCAACTCCATGAAAATACATAAATCTAGCTCCTATTATTCTTTGGTAGAGCTAATTAGGAGATATTAGTAGGAAAAAATATTTGATTAGGGAACAGATAACAAGACTTCTAGGCTCAGCATCATTTCTTATTAAACTAATGATCCTTATTAGGCTCCTGAGTCCTCTAAGTCTTGTCATTCTTTCTCATAATATGTTTAGTAGAGCAATATTTGGAAAGATCAATTGAGTTATGTATATGCAAGTTCTACTATAATTGTAAATAATACATTATCATTTGATATTAAATTATCACTATCATTATTAAAATTATCTTCAGGTTCATGCAGCACATTTTTGATAAAAAAAAATATGTTCCCTGTGTCATTTTAAATGAAAATAAGTAGTATTAATTTTGTTGGAAAAATTTACATAAGACTTTTCAGTAATTTGAAAATTATACAGTATCTGAACTTGGTGGAAATCAATGAATATTTGTTGAGTCCCTCTTATGTATAAAATACTACCTTGGGTGCCATGCATGATACAAATGTGAGCAAAACTTATTTCTGGCTTTGAAGGCAATTGGTCCTAGTAAAACTTGTATGCTTATTTGACTATGGAAGTTTCCTTAAAGGTAAAACTCCATGAAGTGTGGTTACAACCTATGAGGAGATTTGTAGAAATTCATGATCTTAACTGTTGGAGCAAAGTGGAGTGATTGAAAATTATATTTTAAGAAGATAATTGAAAAAGAGAGTGATTAGAAGGAAATAGATCAATTTAAGAATTCATAGTGTGAGTTTGAATGAGAAATAATAAGGTAGTGAAATCAAATAACATTTGAGGAATAGATAAGGGAATGGTAAATGACAAAGACATTTAGATATGAGTTTGTAATCTACTAAAATATTCTTTTCCTCCACCTTCACTTTGTGGCTTTATTTATCTACTTGGCATCATCAAAATCTGTATTCTTTCGACCCTCCTATTAGAATCTAAGCTGTGTGAGGCAGAATTGTAGCACATATTTTGTTTTTCTCACAGAAAATACCATGAGAAAATGTACACAATACATTCTTATTATAATTTAAAAGTTGAATTTTATTAAAATATATGGAATGGACAGTTTTGATTCTAGGTGAGAGTGAGGGAAAAAAGTAGAAAGAGGTAATACCATATGTATGAACATAAGTTGGGAAAACAATATTTTCTTGGGAAAAAGTTTCAGTGGCTCTGAACTGGTTCAAGTTTAAGAGACTGGAACTACAAGTGATTGGCACTGTTAAATAAATAGACTCTTTCCTTTTTTGCTTACCAAGAGAACCTTAGATGAGAAAAGCATTCCATTAATGTATTATTATTCATACTCTTAAAGTTTTCACCAAAGATAAAGTTTGAAAAGGCATGGCAGAAGTTTAGAGAAATCAAATGTTAGAAGGGAGGGATAGAAAGAAGGAAAGAAAGACATCTTAAAATAGATTAGAGAGGTGGAACCATTAAACTATAATGTTATATAACACACGAGAGACGAGAGTGAATAAGAAGACTGAGTAAAGAAAATGAGAAAGCCATTAGTGTGTTTACTGTGCAAATAGGACAAAGTTATTTGAAAGGCTTTGGTCTTCCCTGGTGGCTCAGTGGGTAAAGAATTTGCCTGTAGTGCAGTAGACCTGGGTTTGATCCCTGGGTTGGGGAGATCCTCTGGAGAAGAGAATGGCTACCCATTCCAGTATTCTTGCCTGGATAATTCCATGGAAAGAGGAGCCTGGTGGGCTACAATCCATAGGACCTCAAAGAGCTGGACAAGACTGAGCAACCAATACACATTTGAAAGGTAGAGATGGGAAGGACAAGGGAGAGACAGCATAGTTTTTGAGTCAGGACTTGAAGAAGTATAATAGCTCATGATCAAGCAACAGCATAGGAATGTGATACAGGGAAGCATATTTCTAATAAAACACAAGGTAGGCAAGAGGAATTTGAGGGAACTGACATGAATGGCTTCAGCAAAACTGGAGACAAGGTCATCTGATGCAAAAAGCAAGTAAGAATGTGTTTTGATGATTTAGAAGTATATAATCATTTTCTATGGCCATAGAAAGAGGTTAACAAAAATGATAACCAACAAAAAAGACTCGTGTGAGATCTGTTTGTGGTGACCTATCATTAATAATACACTCTGAGCTTTATTTACTGATAGGTTAAAAATGAGGCCATTAGTTTGGGGGATTGAATTCTAGAAGTAATGCTGCCTCTAAATCATAAAATACATTGGATATATAAATATTAGATGATTTATCTAAGATTTTACTTTTGGCTTTTCCAATTGTAAAATGTTTTCTAAAGGCATCTGCTTGCATGCATCCCAAGTCACGTCCAACTATTATGGACTGTCCACTAGGCTCCTCTGTCCATGGGATTCTCCAGGCAAGAATACTGGAATGGGTTGCCATACCCTCCTCCAGGAGATCTTCTCCATTCAGGGATCAAACTGGAGACTCTTATGTCTCCTGCATTGACAGGAGTGTTCTTTACCACTAGCACCATCTGAGAAGCCCCACTAAAGATTCATTTCTTTTCTAAAAATGATTTTATGTTCTGATGAGTCCAAGATAAACTTCTTGTGAATCATATTGAAATAAAGTGCTTCAGGATTTTGAAAAAGAAAAATTACTGTAAAACTACGAATAGTCAAAACCATTACTATCATATTATAACTTCTGAGGAAAATTTTTAGAACAATGCATTATTATGATATACTGTGTTATGCATGATATTTTATACATACTAAACAGCATATACATGCATGTGTATATATACATATACATTTATAATTAAATATATCATAAAAACTAATTTATATTATAAGCTACAAAAGAGTACTTAGATCAAATTATTCAGAAGTAAGCTCACTAAGGATTGTTTAAATTAATTGAAGTAAACTAGTCCAATTTATTTTGACAGCAAATGTATATCTAAGCATGCATTAATTAGTTTTTGTTTTGGATATTTCATGGTCATGTAGATGTGGTTCTATGTTCTCTGAACACACAAAATGAAAAAGAATGAACAGATCCAGTTAATGAGACACTTTTTAAATTATATAGTTCAGTATCATACACTTACTTTTGTCCATCCTTTTGAACATTGCCCCACTTTGTCTTCATTGTAATGGCTAATCCTGGCAGGGCTTTTATATAAACTCTAAGTGTATTTGGTCTCCACTTGCAGTTATTTAAGAGATGTGTGCATCTCCAAAAGGAATGTAGTTCTATAATCATATACTATTACTGTTCCTAGTTTACTAACACTTAGGTCAATGTGATTTTTTTAAACATAATGGTACACTTCACTCTCTGGAATGCCTTCCACCAACACCATAGAGAAACTTCTTTTTTCCCCCAGTGGTAGCAGTAAAGGAAAGTTGTAGACTGACTAAGCCTTTGAATAGAAGATAATGAGCTCCAGATTAATTACTATGTAAAACATCATATACAAAAATGTTCATGTTTTTGATGTCTTAAGTTCCTTTACTGCATTAATGACTGTCCTTCTGCCTACACCTATTCCCCCGTCCTTCGCTTTACTTCTCTGAACATTTTCTGCACAACTGTCTAATGTCTGTTAAAAATGGGTTTCACGGGCAGATTCAGGAATATTGTGTATTATTTTAGGTAGGAAACTGTATTCTTGTAAGTCAAATACCTAATTAAATATGTGTATGCCATCTCCTGAGGTAAAATTATTAAAAATAGGAGAGTTTGGAAATCATGAAAATTTAGGGCAAAGTATGCCTGTGTCCTCAGTTATGTCCAACTCTTTGTGACCCTGTGGACTATAGCCTATAAGGCTCCTCTATTGATGGGATTTTTCCCCGTAAGTTGCCATTACCTCCTTCAGGGAATCTTCCTGACCCAGGAATAGAACCTGCATTTCCTGCATCTCCTGCATCTCCTGCATTGGCAGGTGGATTCTTTACCACTGAGCCATCTGGGAAGCCCAGAGCAAGGCACATGCCTGTGTATTAGGTTACATAGCTTGAGTGTAGTGAATAACTACAGCTTTATGACAACTTAAGCAACACTTTTTTTTTTTTTTAATGGCAATGTTGCTAGGAAAGACTTTAAAGGAAACTTAATTTTTTTACTAATAATGCACCTTTTCTAAAAATAACTAAGCAACACTCTAAAATATTCTATGAGTCATTCTAATGGCATTTTCTTTTGTTTAAAATACACATTCAAACATTTTATCTTCTCTTTTCCTATAGAAGGATTTTAAGAAATGGTTTATGATGTTTCCAGTTGGATCTTTTGCCTCAATTTTTAAAACAAAATTTTCCTTGACATCATTAAAATGGATATTTTATTAGTAACATTTGCTCAGGCAAATTAGTTGGTTATGCTAGCAGTTCTGCTTAGTTTTATCAAGTCAAAAAGATGTCATCAGCCAAAATTTAGGACTGGAGTCAGTCAAACTGCCATCTCAAAACTTGTCTTTACCATCTGGTTTGATGCTGTCTTGACATAATATCTTTTTGATGGATGTAACAAAAACTTGCCATCAGCAAAGGCGGCATTCCTCAACATCTGTAGCTTCATTAGAATCAACAACAGGGTTCTGCTGGGGTAGCTGTGACACCTACGTCAGCAAGTGCTCAGTCTGAGTTAACTGGAGAGCAAGCTACTTCTTCCCATGGCAATTGCCCCTTTAGGCAAAGATGCACATTCTTATTCAGATACCTGCTTTGCATTCTGAGGTTTCAAACCCCTGTGTCACCTGGAAATGGACGTGGTTATTTCTCATCTGTAGGCATTTATTCTTTAGCTTTCCTAACTGTGTGAAGAGCAGCAGTTTTCCATGTCAACTGATATAGTGGATTTTGACCAACTTCTTCCAACTGTTGCCTCTCAACCAGTTTGGAATATGAGGTACATTACACATATGGGAATGTGAGACATATCCCACTTAAACCAGGGCAAGAGACATATCCCACTTAAACCAGGGCAAGAGTGTTGAGAATTCTAGTCAGAACACGGCTCTTTCTTAAATTATCCTTAAAACATCTGTTCTTAATCTCTGTCATTATCTTATTATATCCTCTGTGGATCAGTCATTTAATTGCTTCTAGTGTGTGTGTATGCTAAGTCACTTCAGTCCCATCTGACTCTTTGCAACCTCATGGACTATAGCCCACAAGACTCCTCTGTCCATGGAATTATCCAGACAAGAATAGTGGAGTGGGTTACCATGACCTCCTTCAGGATTTCTTCCCAACCCAGGGATTGAACTTGTGTTTCTATGTCTCCTGCTTTGCAAGTCTATTCTTTACCACTGAGCCACCAGGGAAGCCCAATAGCTTCTAGATATGCTATCAATTGGGCTTTCCAGGAGGCTTTAGTGGTAAAGAACCTGCCTGCCAATGCAGGAGACATAAGAGACTCAGGTTCGATCCCTGGGTTGGGAAGATCCCCTGGAGGAAGGCACTACCACCCACACCAGTATTTTTGCCCGGTGAATATCCATGGACAGAGGAGCTTGGCGACCTACAGTCCATAGGGTCATAAAGAGTCAGACATGACTGAAGTGACTGAACACACACATGCTATGAAATGCCCTCTGGTTGTATGTTTCACACTTTGTGTTTTAAGTCAATTTTTTCTTGGTGTCCAACTGAAATACCCAGTTGAACATCCTGTTACCCGTACAGATGTTAAAGAGATTGTAGGCAGATTTAGTTTTTATATAAATATTTTTCCTCTAAATAGATAAAAAATATTTAAAATAAATAAAACAATCTTTAAGAGGACTACATTATGTACAAATACTATAGACTGTATCCATGAAATGAATACCATTTAGCAAAGGAAACCACTCAAGAGATTATTTTCAATATTGTTGTTTGCCAAAAAAAAAAAACCCAAAAAAACTTAGAGCTTTCATTTGGGAGTTACTTTTAAAACACAGTTATATATAGCACAAGAAAACTAGCTCCTTTTATAAAACTATCCTGCTTTCAGAACAACAACAAAGGTAGTGTACAGCTTACACTTAAACATTGTTTTACTCCAAATATGTTTTCTTCTTTTCCAAAGAAAATTTATCCCAATAGGCATGATAGTTTAGTTGCTAAGTCATGTCTGACTCGGGACCCCATGGACTATATTTCTCTGTCCATGGGCTTTCCAGGCAAGAATACTGGAGCGGATTGCCTGGGTCTCCTGCATTGAAGGAGGACTCTACTGGCTGAGCCACCATTGTTAATAATGAAAATATTTGAAAGGATATAGTAGAACATCTGAAGGCAATTCTAGAAAAAGTATTTTAAAAATGCATTAAATTTAAGACAAAATGAGTATTTTCAAAGTGCAAGAGTCATCTGGATGTATTGATTGGATAATGTTCATTTAATAAGTTATTGATTCATTTTCTATTTATGGAGAACTGTGTGCTTTCTGGACATGGACACAGTCATATGGAAAGTAAAAATAAAGTGATAAATTCATTCTATTGAAAAGACTAATACTCTTTATGAAAAATTTTTTTTTATTTTCTAAGGTATGATAGAAAGCATGACTGATAAAGAGAGATGGCTAAACAGAAAATACTGAAATAATATTGTACTATATTTTCTAATATTATTTTTGTTATTAATTTTCCAGTTATTATTGTAATAGAGAAGTGCTTTTTTTCATAAAATTCTTGAATTCAAAAGTGAGTACCAAATTATCATTATTTCTCCATATTGAAGTTTAACTAGTCCTTCAGTTTTACTTTCCCTGATAGAGATTACATGGTTAAAAATATACTGTTCAGTAGATGAATAATCATACAAATATATTAGAAATAAAAAGTCCATCTACGTTACATTTATTGAATTTTGGTTTCTTTTCATATCATTTTTATATTAATTATGCAATTTTCACTAATGCTATTCATTAGCTTTCAGTTAGTAATTTGCCAATTTATATTATAATAAAATTTAGATGCCTGTTAATGAAAGTGAAGGTAAAGACCTAAAATTTTACTGTTTAGTCTTTTTAGAGGTGAATTGAAATTCTTAATCACATTCGTTAGGTTTAATATTCTTATTTTGTACCATATTTTCACTTGATGTTTCTTTTCTTTAACTAAATCCATCCATATCTAATTTCATGCATTTTTAGTCACAGCTGAGCTCCCATGCCTGTGTATTAAGAAGGCTGAATTATGGTTGTTATTTTTTAAATTGCCCTTGAAACCTCAATCACATCCAAAATTAATTCAAAGTTTTAAAAAGTGAGTTTTGTGAATGTGAATAAGTTTGTGTTTAAATACTAGCATATTCCTTTCTTTATTTGTTTCAACCACAGTGTGGCCAAGGTGGTGTCCCCACATTTAAAGATTAAAGCTCTGTATATAAACAATTCAGAAAATTTTCTTGTTTTTTATGAGTATAATTAGACTCACATATTTATCCAAGCAATCCGTATTGTTCTTTAATTTCATTGGCATTGTCAAGAACAACTCTCTTCTCTAGCTTTTAAAGTGAACTTTTTTCTATTCATTTTGAATGAGTCTATTTGTAATAATTTCAAAAATCATTCACATATACTTAAATAAAAAACCTTTCAAAATAAAGTCCATAAACCATGATAAGGAATTTTATGTACTTTGTTAAATGAATTAGAGAAAAAATAGATTTTCAGTTAAAGAGTAGTAGTAGTCTTAGTTGCTTAGTCATGTCTGACTCTTTATGACCTAGTGGACTGTAGCCCACCAGATTCCTCTGTCCATGAAATTCTCTAGGCAAGAATACTGGAGTGGGTTGCCATTCCCTTCTCCAGGCCATCTTCCCAACCAAGGGACTGAACCCAGGTCTTCTATATTGGCTAGCAGATTTTCTACCCTCTGATCTACAAAATGTAAGGTTTTCAGTTAAATAGTTATTCCTAATTTTAACAAAATTGACTAATTAAATAGGAACACACATTCACACACACACGTCTAAAAATATTTTTTTGTAACTACACTTTTGAAACCTTACTTACTTGGAGTGCTTGTTTATTTTTAATACTATTACTACTTATACCTCAGTCATTCATTCAAAAGTGTGGATATTCCTTCTAAAAAATAGCTGAAAGTTTCATAGATTACATAGATTATCTGTGATCAAATAAAGTTTAAGATTGGACCTATTTAGAAAGAAACCTAGATCACTGGTATAGAAAGCTTAGCATGGTCTACTGTTCTTGAGTGATTGTGTCTATGGAGAAAGAGAGATCTGGAATGGAGCTCCTGTTGCAGAGCTTACTGAACAAAATTAAAGCTTAAACATTAGCAAGCAGAAATAAAATGGAATAAGATCTGTAGCTATCTAGGTATGGAATGCTAAGTCAGGAACTTATTTTAAAAATAATAGTTCAGTTCCTCAGCCATGTCTGACTTTTTGTAATCCCATGGTCTGCAGCACACCAGACTTCCCTGTCCATCACCAACTCCTGGAGCTTGCTCAAACTCATGTCCATTGTGTCAGTGGTGCCATCCAACCTTCTCATCCTCTGCTGTCCCCTTCTCCTCCTGTCTTCAATCTTTCCCAAGATCAGGGTCTTTTTCAGTGAGTCAGT
>SJYV01015735.1:0-36449 GCA_006410875.1 Neotragus pygmaeus | reverse complement strand
TAACCTGAACAATTTGTGGAAGTTTCACAGAGGGTTCTGTGAACCTTTACAGGAAGTATGTGTATGTGTTTGGGGGTGTGTGTGTATGAGCGTTTGAGGTTGATTTCTCTTGTTTGAAATTGTAGAAATGATTGCCATTAAAAGACACAAAACAACATCTATTGAGCATGATTTAACAATGCCATGATTGACTTTTAGTTAGGATATTCCAGTTAGATGAGTAGAATTTTATTAAAAACAGTGTGTGAATGCTAAATTGCTTCAGTTGCACCCTACTCCTAAATCTGTGGACTAGAGCCTGCCAGGCTCCTCTGTCCATCGGATTCTCCAGGCAATAACAGTGGAGTGGGTTGACATGTCCTCCTCCAAGTGGTCTTCCTGACCCAGGAATTGAACCCGTGTCTCTTATGTCTCATGCATTGACATGTGGGTTCCTTACCACTAGTGCCATCTGGGAAGCCCAAACATAAGTTATGCATGCAAAGTCGCTTCAGTTGTGTCCAACTCTCCGCAATCCCATGGAATGTAGTCCTCTAGGCTCTTCTGTTCATGGGACTCTCCAGGCAAGAATACCGGAGGAGGTTGCCATTTCCTCCTCCAGGGTGTCTTCTGGACCCAGGGATCAAACCTGCATCTCTTCCATNTCAGTTGTGTCCAACTCTCCACAATCCCATGGAATGTAGTCCTCTAGGCTCTTCTGTTCATGGGACTCTCCAGGCAAGAATACTGGAGGAGGTTGCCATTTCCTCCTCCAGGGTGTCTTCTGGACCCAGGGATCAAACCTGCATCTCTTCCATCTCCTGCATTGGGCAGGCGGATTCTTTACCACTAATGCCATCTGGGGAGTCCTAATGCAAAAATTATAGAGTATAATATATCCTTCATGAAAAGTAAAATCACATAATACTGATTATAGGCTATTTTGAAATAGTTGCCTTCAAGATTCATAGCCAAAAGTGAATAGAAAAGAGGAGAGATTGCATACTTGCCTATATGCAATGAGAATTGAGAGATACACTTTATAAAGAGATTAGATCAGAGTTGGTTCTACAATGAAAATAATTTTTTTCTTTTTTCTAGTGGTGTGTGTGGTCAGTGCAGCAATAACACTAGGAAGACCTGTCCAGAGAACAGAAAATAGAGTGCTGAATTCAAAACTATTAATTAACATGGAACATACAGAGGTAAAAGGAAGCAAAAACAAGCATTTTCCGTGGTCCATTTAGATATGTATTTTTAGAGTTGAGGGTGGACTTTAAGTTCACCAAAAATAATCCAGATTCCCTTTGAGTGTGGTGGTGTTTACTCAGCTATGTTAGCCAATCAATCTTACCCTTTTCCACAGTTGTTGAGAGTATTATTTGTCTTTTGAATTTCTATATGAATTTTAGAATAAGATTGTCAATTTCTGCCAATAAGCATTGGAATTTTTACTAGAATTTAATTGAATTATTTCATAAACCAATTTGGAAAAAAAATTGCTCTCTTAACAATAGTGAATCTTCTCTTACATGAAAAAGTTACATCTCTACACTTGTTTAGGTTTTCTTTAATTTCTTTTAGTATAGTTTTGTAGCTTTCAGGTTTTAGAGGCTTCTTATTAGATTTCATATTTGCCCTTATGCATTTTCTAATTTTGATGCATTGCAATTTAAGAACTTCATGCATTGGAGAAGGAAATGGCAACCCACTCCAGTGTTCTTGCCTGGAAAATCCCATGGACGAGGAGTCTGGTAGGCTGCAGCTCATGGGGTTGCTAAGAGTCAGACACAACTGAGCAACTTCACGTTCACTTTTCACTTTCATACATTGGAGAAGGAAATGGTAACCCACTCCAGTGTTCTTGCCTGGAGAATCNGTCCTTTCCCAGTCCGTTTTTGTGTTGCTCTTCAACTCCTCAGGCCACCCCCCGAAGACTGAAGGAGCTTCTCAACCCCCAGCCGACACAGGCTTTCCACAGCTTTGCATCAACTGTAGCAAAACGAAACTAGAAGCTTTGAGGTGTGACCCTGTAGTCATCACCTAAGCCCTGTGTTTACCTTATGGCCTTAAACCAGCCAGTCCCCAAACAGGTCCACGTGGAATGCACTGTTACATATAATTACATCTTTTTTTGAGTAGCATAGCAATCCTGCTATTAAATCATAAAAATAGAAGTTATTATAACTTAAGAAAGGAAAGGTAATTGCATTTCCTGGGTAGATGTGCTCTTGAGGTTCCTAATAATGGATTTCTTTGAATTGGAGGCTGGTGAGACGTAACTGCTACTGCTAAGTCACTTCAGTCATGTCCGACTCTGTGCGACCCCATAGAGGGCAACCCCCCAGGCTCCCCCGTCCCTGGGATTCTGCAGGCAAGAACACTGGAGTGGGTTGCCATTTCCTTCTCCAATGCATGAAAGTGAAAAGTGAAAGTGAAGTCGCTCAGTGGTGTCCGACTCTTAGCAACCCCATGGACTGCAGCCCACCAGGCTCCTCGTCCATGGGATTTTCCAGGCAAGAGTAGTGGAGTGGGGTGCCGTTGCCTTCTCAGGCGAGACGTAAAGTGGTTCATAACTGACCTGAGTTCTTAACTGCTGTCCCGAGTCTGACAGCGTGATGAGTGTGGCCGTCTGTTAGAAAGGGTACGATCGGGGTGGAGACTGAAAACCTTAGGAGGAGGAGTGAAAGGGGCCACTCCTGCCGTCCCCACTGTCTTCAGGTCCTTTCCCAGAGGCCCCTGGGTTTGGGAAACACATTTCCAGGAGTTCGCGCGCATGAACGTTGCCATCTGTGCAGGCGTCTTGAGGTCTGGGACATCTGGGACAGCGGATGCTCAGGGCTGGACATTCTGGTCTGCTGGCCTTGGCAGTCCGGCTGCCCTCCTGCTGCCCCCATCCTGCTGCCCTGGGGAAGGGGGAGACTGAGGTCTCGGCACAGCTGGAGCCCTTTCTGGACAGTGAGGGTGTGTGTGTGTCTGTGTCTGTGTCTGTGTGTGTCTGTGTGTACGTACGGGTATGGGGATGCTCCAGTGTAGACCACTCCCCTTACAGCTCTTGGCTGTCTCTGAATCCTGCCTCTCCAGTGAATCCTTCCTTGGCTTTTTAAATTTTATGTATTTTTTAATTGAAGGATAATTGCTTTACAGAATTTTGTTGTTTTTTGCCGATCCTCAGCAGGACTCAGCCATAGGTGTGCATGTGACCCCTCTCTCTGGAACCCCCTCCCCGTCCCACCTCTCTAGGTTGGCTCAGAGCCCCTGTTTGAGCCTTGGCTGTAACGGTAGTTTCCACTGTCTGCCATTTAAAGTAGTGACTTGCATCATCTGAGGGTACTTACTTACCCCTTAGCTTGCACACGGCTCAACTCTGGGCCGTCCTGACACGCTTGGCTGTGTGCTCACGTGGGCACCATCGATGTGACGGCCGTCTTCGTTTGCTGCAGCCCAGGGTGCTGTGGGGACTATGTTAGACTCCTTGTGCCTGAAGCGATGAAGGCTTCATCCGTGCTCCTCAGGACTTTCCACCTGTGGGGCTTGACTCCCAGGGGAAATGGACGTCATGATAATGAGCAGAAAACACCTTTTTAGAGACGTGTGTAAGGGAAGACTATTTACCGCAAAGGGGCCCAAGAACGAGGTGATCGTCCTTTTAACTTGACCTTCTTGATATGATAGCAATACTTGCTCTTGACGTGTTTCACATCATGAATGACTTGGAACGGGGGATCCTGAGTAATCTTGCTGCTCCAGGATAACAACAGCCACGGGACTGGAGTGTGTTTTCCTGATCTTTTCTGTGCCTTTACTAACGAACATACGCATAGTTGTTACTCATAGAAATGGGCTGGTTCTGCGATTGCTTTTTTCAAGTAGCAATAAGTAAAGAAGGCTTGTCATGACGTGGGATGGTGATTCATTTTTAAAGCATGATGTTTCATGATATGGATGCATCACAATTCATCTCTTCCCTGGAGAGCTCTTTATAAAGCGGTTAGCAGAGGCTGAGGGTTTCAGTGGGTTCATTTAAGATGCAGATGTCAAATATGTCACATTTTGCCTAAGCGAACCAGCAGAGGAGAATCTAGAGTCAGCAGATAGAGCTTTGGTTCGGGACCTGCAGGATGTGGCCTGTGGCGTGTGGCCCTGGCACTGTCCTCCTGGGGCGTGTGGCCGGGGGTCCCCGTAACCCCCTGACTCTGGTCCTCACTGTGGGAGGCGGGGCTCTGATCCGGTTTCTTCCAGCTCTGGGGGTCTGTGACGGATCACTCCCTGCCCCGCAGAGAGCAGAGCAAACAGATGCCAGCTTCGTTTACAGCGCAGAGGGTTTGCTTGACACGAGGAAGGCCATCGTGAAGTGTAGAGACTGTGGGGCAGTCTGGATTCTCATCTCCAGCCAGCCTGGGAAGCAGGAGAGCCGTCTGTGAGCTGTCGATTCTAAAATGCCCTGGGTAGTTTTTCTTACTCTGTGTATGTGTGTGCGTTCAGTCGTGTCTGACTCGTTGCGACCCCGTAGACTATAGCCCACCAGGCTCCCCTGTCCATGACGTTTCCCAGGCCAGAATCCTGGAGTGGGTTGCTCTTTGTTTCTCCAGGGGATCTTCCGGATCCAAGGATCGAACTCACATCTCTTGGCATCACCAGCATTGGCAGGTGGATTCTTGACCACTGGCGCCACCTGGGAAGCTCTAGTTATTTATTTAAAGAGAAAAGAAATCTCTCTTATTCGCCAAGCATGTACTGTTGGAAGCGCCCTTCTCTGCTGCGAGCACGTGCTGGCTGAGCCCAGGGGCACCGCCGTTGAGTTCTCCCCGCCCCGACCTGTTAGCTTTTGTTTTTCTTCAGCTGTGCTGCCCCACGGAGTAGGGAATGAGGCTGAAGATCCGTTTCTTCTCTTAAGGAAGCGCCATGCTCCCGGGGTGAACCTCCCCTCTTCTAGAGGGGAGAAACTGTTTGACTCGGAGAGAAGGAAGTGGCAACCCCCTCCAGTATTCTTGCGTGGAGAATCCCATGGACAGGGGAGCCTGGTGGGCTACAGTCCGGGGGGTCGCAAAGAGTCAGACACGACTGAGCGGCTGAACAGCAGCAGGGGAGACATGGTAATAAAGGTGGGAAGGGAGGGCGACATCAGATGAGAAAGCTTTCTCATAAAACCTCCACGTCTTTTAACCCACCGCCCTGCGCTTCCAGTTACACAAGCATTCCATTACGCGCATGTTTCAGCACGTGGATGTGCTCTGAGTTCGTTTCCTCTGGGGTCCTCCTGAAGACTGGTGCTCCCTGGCCCGCTGCCGCTGACTTGCAGGGACAGTCAGCTTGCCGCCCTGGTTCTGGCTCCATATTTGGCTCTTTCTGGCCGAGGGGGGAGGAGCGATGAGGCAGCAAGGCCGCAGGTGCGTAATGCAGATGAAGGGCTTTCTCGGCGCCTGTGTGTTTCAGCTAGACTCATGCTCATGAAGGGATGGGGCTTCTCATGAATTACTCAGGTAACTATCAGGTTCTTAATACTCTTCTCCATGTCTAGGTGGTCTAGTTTAACGAAATGCTGTCACACTTGAGTTTTGGGCTAAATCACCAGGCTCCTCGGGCTTCCCTGGGAGCTCAGACGGGAAAGAATCTGCCTGGAATGTGGGAGACCTGGGTTTGATCCCTGGGTTGGGAAGATCCCGTGGAGGAGGGCATGGCAACCCACTCCAGCATTCTTGCCTGGAGGATCCCATGGACAGAGGCGCCTGGTGTGCCACAGTCCAGGGGGTCACAAGGAGGTGGACACGACTGAGCAGCTAAGCCCAGCACAAAGAGCCTCCTTGTTAACTTGAAGCTTGATTCTTTCTGTTCACTTACCCTAGCTTGCCTTGTCTGCATACTTTTCAAAGACTTTTCACTGGGGCGAGGTTGTAATTTGGATGGAAATAAATCTCCATGGCAGCCTTTGCTTTTCAATGTGCTTTACTTGCATCATAATCTTAAAGAAAAAAATGTACAAACTTCTCTTCTTTGGAAGATGAAAATCTGACCATGTTTTCCTTCCACGTGTTTTTCTTTAATTAGGAAAACTTCAAATAATGCTGTAGGGGAATCAATTTCCATATGCTCATCCATCATTAAGATTTGTATCATTTGCTTTATCTCTTATTTTCTAAAGTATGTGAAAGCAAACCCCAGACATGTCATTTTACCACAATATATTTTAATATTCATCCCAAAGAAATGTAACATACTTTCGTACTGCCAAAATGTCATCGCGCCAAAACGTTTTTAAACATCTCCCCCTTCCCCAAATAAAATTTGAGTTTTGTGGAGTTATTTCTCTTGAACTAAGTCGTATGGGTGAGGGGTACTTTTGTCGCCGCTAATGAGTGATCTTGCTTTTGAACAGGTGTGTGTGGCTCTGAGAGTTTCTAGAATGGAAATGCCACGAGGGCCCCCAGACGCCACATTGTTGTGCCCTTTGTAACAGGGAGGAGCTCTGTAAGAGGCCACGGCCCAGTAAAAAGACTATTTTCACAAGTAAAAATAGTACTTCACCTTAAAGGTAGTTCCATATGTTTGAGCCCCAGGATACCATCATGTGAATTAAGTATGTTCTTAGCAGATGAAAATGTAGTTTCAACAGGAAAGCTAACATTTCATTTTTATATTTATCTGTATTTATATTTCACTTACATATAAGGGCCTTTTAGACCCAAATGAACAGGCTTTAAAAAAATTTTTTTTTTTTTTTTGCAGAATTTTTAAAGGTTACTTTTCATTTCGTTACTACAAAATGTTGTCTGCATTCCCTGTGTTGTATAATAACACCCGCAAGCCTACCCTACGTGGAAACAATAATTGTACCTCTCCACCGAAGCGCGCGTGCGCACACTCGCACACACACACACACACACACACACACACACACACACACACACACACACACCCCACCCACCCACAACGACTAGTTTCTTCTCTTATTTCTGTTAGTTACCCTTGTTTGAACAGGCCTTTCTGGTAGCAAAACTATTCATTGACACTCAGTACGTTTGCTTCACTAATAGCAAAATCGAAAAAGCAACTCGGATTTTCTGAAATGAAGGGAAGTCATAATTGTTCTTTTGTCTTTATATCCTGACGGCATCTGTTTATGTACCCTTTCAGTGTGTGACACATCTAAAATCAGTGGTATAATTTACCCTGCATAGTTAACGTTAGCTTCAAACATTTAAATTACACCATTTAAATTACACCCGCGACCCCTCCCAGGCCTTCCCTTCCTGTCCCATGGCAATTATTCCAATTTTTTAACCTTATTCTTCTGCATTTTGTGTCCATGGCCCTAAATAACTCACAGCATAGTTTGTTTTCAGTGTTTGGTCCTGTCTCTCGACTTCCTTCTCGGGGAGAAGAGAGTTTGGCTGTCGACCACCATCCACACGCTTGTTCCCCCTTTGCTCGTCCTGGGCTAGTTGTGGGTTGATCAGTTTCCATTGTCTTCATTGTGACTGCAGAGGTGCTTTGGTGTCCCAGCCCAGCTGGAACGAGGCGAGTCCTTTTTTCTACTGTTTTGCCTTCCTTGTAAGTTGTTATTGCCCCATCTTTCGCCTTTTTTTTTTAAGAACAGAAAAATGAATCCACTACCCAAGCTATCCTCGTTTGTATAAAGTTCCTCTCAATATATTCAGACTTGACTAGACACCCTGTCATTTCAACCATCTTGAAGAAATTCCTCCCAGAACCTTGAGGCCTGCTGTGATCCAGACTGGTTTCTAAGTCCTTTGAGGCCTAGGATTCCTCTCACTGTCTGTGAGCTGGGGAAATCTGTCTGGTGCTGGACTCCAGGCATTTTGGAGCCCATGTTTCCCCCTTTCTGATTTTACTTCTTCTGGTGCAGTGCCTAGGCTTCCCTGGTGGCTCAAGGTGGTAAAGAATCCACCTGCTAATGTGGGAGACCAGGGTTTAATCCCTGGGTTGGGAAGATCCCCTGGAGAAGGGAATGGCAACCCACTCCAGTATTCTGTCCTGGAGGATCCCATGGACAGAGGAGCCTTGGAGGGCTACGGCCTATGGGGTCGCAAAGAGCTGGACAAGACAGAGCAACTGACGCTTTTTTCACAGTCTAGTATTTCCCTGAGAAAGGGTCTCGGGAGGGGTTTTTGTTGATGCTGTTTGAAGTCTGGCAGTTCACACATCCCGCTGTCTAGATCTCTGCTGGTTGCTTTTATGTTTCGAGGGTCATGCGTCCAGACAAAGTTTTGACTCCGCTTCACTCCCAGCACAGGGCCTGCTGCCTTCGCTTGTGGCGCTAACGCCTCGTGAGTTGCTCTCGAGAGATGCAGAAGCAGCTGCAGAGCATCCTTTTTTGTGTGTCCTGTGCGCCAGCCTTTCATCACGTATATGGCATCTGGGCTCCGACTCCCCTGCCAGCATCCCCTTTGGCCTGACCATTGCAGCGTCTCTTTTCTTCCTATCCCGTCTCTGACAGTTGGTTCCCGTGCAGCAGAAAGTGAGATCCTGAACCTTGTAACAGATAGTGTCCAACCCAGGATTCTTTTTTAAATTAATTTATTTTTTACTGAAGGATAGTTGCTTTACAGAATTTTGCTGTTTTCTGTCGAACCTCAGCATGAATCAGCCATAGGTATACATATATCCCCGCCCTTTTGAACCTTCCTCCCATCTCCCTCCCCATCCCACCCCTTGAGGTTGATACAAAGCCCCTGTGTGAGTTTCCTGAGCCATACAGCAAATTCCTGCTGGCTGTCTATTTTACACATGGTAATGTAAGTGTCCATGTGACTCTCTCCATACATCTCACCCTCTCCTCCCCTCTCAACCCAGGTTTAAAACCCTTCAGGCCTTTCTCATTAGCCGCGAGACAGAATCTCTACTCCTCACCCTAGCCTGTAAGATCCTGATTGATCTGTCCACACTGGGATGTTTTCCTTCCACGGTTCAGCTCAGTCTCCACATGTCTTTAAATGCTTATCTCCAGCTGTTGCTCATTCTGTTCCCTCTGCCTGGGTTAAAGGTCTTCCCCTGCTTTAAAAAAAAAAAAAAAAGGCAACTACTAATCCCACCTCCCAGTCCTTGGGAATTGAGTCCACCTCCTTTGTGAGATGTTCCCCAAACCCTTTGCTTACAAGTACCTCCTTCCATCCCTCTGGTTCTGCAGTTCAGGTCCTTGTTTCTTTCTAACACTTTAAACCATTCGTTGCCTGTTGTCTGTCTCTTCTGATTAGAGGAGGACGGGGTGGAGCCCATTTAATGTATGTTTTGTATGCCCTGTGCCTAGTGCGGAGTTGGATCTGTCTACCCTGCAGGACACCCATCTGTGATATGGAACGTGAGTATGTATGGTTGCTGTCTAGTAAGGTCGCCCTCTGAAACAGAGCCATGTGTATTACTTGTGCACTTAAGTTTATCCTTGGATCTAGTCCAGGTATGTAAGGCAGTTTATAATACGTACAACATGAAGGGAGCATAAATTAAAAGGACAACAAGGGCTGGAAGCTTAAGAAAGGAAGCCAGCACCGAGGGCAAGAATGTGCACTGTGAGGACACTGATTTGCTGTGGATGGGCCGCCGGGCTCAGCCCTCTAGCAGCCAGTGAGAAAAGATGGTTTATACAAGTCCGCACGGTGAAAGCCAGACATTGCTGGGGAGAACTACAACTGTCCTTGACGTTTAGACTAAAGAGAAGTTTCATCCAGGGGTCACTATAAAAAGAATAGGTAACATGAAAATCGTCCCTGTAATGGACTTGGGGAAGTTTCATAGGGATGGGGGTGGCTTTCCCAGGTGGCTCAGTAGCAACGACTTCACCTGCAGTGCAGGAGATGCAAAAGATACGGGTCCGAACCGTGAGTTGGGAAGATCCCCTGGAGGAGGAAACGGCAACCCACTCCGGTATTTTTGCCTGGGAAATCCCATGGACAGAGGAGTCTGGCGGGCTACAGTCCAAGTTGGTTGCAAAGAGTGGAATATGCCTTAGCAACCAAACAGCGAGTTTCACAGGAGCAGTTCTTGCTATGACCCTCCCATCTAGGCCGCTGCTGTCCTGCCGAATGCAGCTTGTTTAGGGTGCGTGCCTGGGACCCCTGTGAGGCTGTCCTGGCTCTGTGTGCTGAATGGAAACAGCTACGTATGCTGCGCGGTGATTGCTCTTGCTGCTTTGTTTATGATGCTGCCGTTGCAGGAGATGACCTCGTGTTGGGCTGGAGCAGGAGGGCGGATACCCTTTTTTTTTTGCTTTGTAACTTCTTGTTTGTCCTAACTAAATGCTGCTGGCCATTACCACTGCATTTTCTTTGCACTTGCTCCTATTGAAACACCTTCAGAGATCCCCTTCTGTCCTTCTAGACTCTTCTGGGATCTTCTATCCCATCCACAGGTCTGTGTACATGCTTCCTCCAGCAGCATCTTCTAGCTTCAACAATGCTCGTCTCCCAGACTGCGTTTTGAGAGTGTCCTAAATCTTTTTTTATCTTCATCTTTGATGACTGTCTCTTCACTCTGGATGGATTTGGCCTTCTCCTCCATCTTCTGAATGCTGTGGGGCTTGCCTTTAAGGGCTTAAACATGTTCACAATCAGTGGGATTCTAAAGCGTGGAGATTAAAAGGCAGAGAAGTTACTTTCTGTAGCTTTGTAAAGTCCGTCTTTGGTTGTGGGAGCTGTCCACTTGTCATGAGTCTGTGCAGAGCAAACCTGTACTGTGAGGAACAGAAACCTTCATAACTGTGTGTGTGTGTGTGTGTGTGCGCGCGCGCGCGCACACACACAAGCATGTCTGCGTGGGTGGCAGGTGATGTGGCTATAGATTTTAGTTAAGATTGCTTGATTCCTCCCACCCCCATAAAGAGCCCAAAGTAGTCACTGAACTTACCAATCATAGAAGGAGCAGAATTAAGATTTTATTTAGTGCCATGGGTAGTATAGAAAGCAGAAATTTCTTCTGTAGGATCAGCTTTAAACCAGATACAGTGCAGCAGATTAGAGAGCCCCCTTGGTGTCACGAGCAATCACTGTCTGAACAAAGCTTTCTTCCCAGGAACTAGAGCTGCTCATGGCAACAGCAGTTGTTGGGATACTTGGCTTGGGCAGCTGAGTTGGTTTGGGCTTTGGCGGATACGTCTTCCCTTCTGTGGTCTTCAAGGATCTAAGTTGCGGTTGATCTTAACTTTGGAGGCTTTATTAATCCTCCTGTTTCCATCTGATGCTTTATGAGAATTCATTGGTGATAAAGATGTGCTTAAGAAAGTACAAATGATCGTCTTGAAGATAGAAAAGGAAAGGGCTTTTGAGCAGAACCTGGATGTGATTAAATGCTGGGTTTGCTCAGGGATGTTTAGGTTTTACAGCTGCAGGACATTGTCATTTATCAAATTCCTATAGAAAATAACTTTTACTGTATTCCTGAAACTTGAGATCCTAAATCCATTTCCCCCCCAGGAGCAGTTGTTTTTATAATACAGTTGTTGATTATACAAGATTTCTTAGAAATGCAAATATTGTGAAATGGCAGAAGAGACTGTATTAAGTTTTTCTGGACAGTGCCAAATAGGCACTTAGGAACATAAATTTTGGTTGTGTTCAGACATAGGGACTTCGCTTGTAATAATAATTGTAAGTAACATGTATTGAGCACTAACTGTGTCCCAAGCACTGTGTTAAGCAGTATGATTTTCTTTACCCCTCTGGGGAATCTTACAAGTAACTTCAGCTGACCTTTGAACAATGTGTGGTTAGAGGCACTGGCCCTTCCATAGTAAAAAATCCAGGGTAACTTACAGTAGGGGCCTTCTGCACCCCCACCTGTATTTACTACTGAAAAAATATCCACATGTAAGTGGACACATGTAGTTCAAACCCATGTTGTTCAGGGGTCAGCTGTTTATATTCCTCATTTTACAGATGAGACAGATTAAGGCCTAGCCTTGCCGAGCAGCTTCCTCCGCGTCATGTGGCTTGCTCAGTGGGGGAGCTGTGGCCTCGTGTCAGTTTTGCTGGTCTGTTCTTTATTCATTCCTCAATTGGAACTCGTGTCCCTTCTGGTCATCTCTTGCTGCTTCGGGCTTCCCAGGAGGCTTCTTCACCCCTGAGCCACCGGGGAACCCCCTCACTGTGTCTGCAGCTCTCCTCAGAGCAGCGTCCTGCCAACCTTCTCCTTATTATCAGTGGGGCCAAGATTTTCCTGGCTCTTTGAACCTGCTTTCCTGGAGTGAATGTTGATCTTCCTTGCCTTCCGCCCATCCTTTCCTCTACCGAATCCAACCCTTAATAAGAGCCTTGGAACATGCCTCTTTTTTTCCCCTTCAGCACTCGTGTTCAGGCCTGTGTCCCCTCATCCCTCCCTGAATAGCGTTCAGCGTAATCACCCTTCTTGCCCTATCTCCTCCCCCTCCATGCCTCTTCTTGCAGCTGCTAGTCTTCAGAAATACTGTTGATGAAACCACGTTCTTGTCGCCTACCTCCTCTTCCTCCCAGCCCTTATTGCTGGGTGCTTGAACCGCTTTCTTGGTGTTCAGGACCTGTCAGCTGCTTGCCTTCCACAACTCAGTCATGTTTAGGTGAGAGTTCTCCCCTGCTGGCATTCAGCTGCTCTCCGCAGAGCTCTGCTCTATGCCAAAGTGTGGCAAAGCTTTGAGTGTCCGTCTTGGGTTTAGATTTTATCTTGAAAGGTTCTGAAATGTTTGGTTCAAAGGACTGACGAGATGCAACATTGCTTGGGAAGACTGATGTAGGGTGCTGGGATGCCTGGTAGTGAATAGCATGTTTGTCTAAGGAACAGACGGGCTCATCTGCTTTGAAGTACTGGCCCCAAGGTGGAGGTTACATAGTTGGGTTGTATAGACTGTAAGCCATCCCATAGCTGTGAACACATATGCGTGGTTTTAGGCAAGCCTGAATTATGAAAGAGGCTGATAACATCTCCAGCCTCATATATCTTCCCTTAGAGTCAGCCTTTCCATCCTAAGCCCATGTTTCATCATTTCAGATGTGGGTTGATATTTCACTTATTTTTTGCTCCACTTGAAAGAACATTGCCATTTATAAACTGATTGAAAATTTGATTGAAAATTGCAGTGGATGGAATACTTGTATCTCCCCCAGATTCATATATTGAGACCTAATCTGCAATGTGATGGTATTTGGAGGTTTTGACTTTTGGGAGGTGATGAGGTCAGGAGGGTGGCACCCTCGTGAATGGGATTCCAGCTTCTATAAAAGAGGCCAGAGAGCCCTGTGCACCACGTGAGGGTACACCAGGAAGACAGCCGTCTGTGAACCAGGAAGATCTTCCACCAGACACTGAATCAGCTGTCACCCTGATTGTGGACTTTCCAGTCTCCAGAACTTTGAGAAATAGTTGTGTGTGGTTTAAGCCACTCTGGAGTCTATGGTATTGTGGAGTCGATGGTATTGAACTCTGCTGCTGCTGCTGCTAAGTTGCTTCAGTCATGTCCTACTCTGTGCGACCCCATAGATGGCAGCCCACCAGGNTAGTTGTGTGTGGTTTAAGCCACTCTGGAGTCTATGGTATTGTGGAGTCGATGGTATTGAACTCTGCTGCTGCTGCTGCTAAGTTGCTTCAGTCATGTCCTACTCTGTGCGACCCCATAGATGGCAGCCCACCAGGCTCCCCCATCCCTGGGATCCTCCAGGCAAAAACACTGGAGTGGGTTGCCATTGCCTTCTCCAGTATTGAACTCTAAAGGAGTTCAAATAGACTAAGAAAAAGTTTATCAGTGTTCATTTCTTTAACTGTGGGATGAAAAAAATCATCAGAAATGAATTGTAACCATAATAAAAAGCGTAACACTTCCCTTTAACAAAATAAGGCATCCTTTCTCTTAGCCGGGTCCTGTTGCCTGGAGTGCAGACATGGTGTAGGAGCTAAAACCAGAGCACACGGTGGAGATGGGACGGCAAGAAGCATGAGCTCATCAGCGCCTCAGCCGGGGCCGTCCATGCACATCACACAAGCAAGAGGAAGAAACACGTGTCCTGTGAAGCCAGTTAGCTGACTGTGTAGCAGCCAGCTGGACATGTGGGCTGACGCAGCATCTGTAAGGGCGACAATCACGGCTCCGTGTTGCTGAGCACCCATTCCATGCCACACGCTAAGGGCTCATTTTACAGTGACCCCTCGAGATGGGTACATCTTTCAGCTAAGGAAGCAAGCTGGATGTGGTTAATAAGCTTGACCGTGGGCCCACACCCCGGAGGTGCCCCTGAAGCCTGGGTTCCATCCAGGTCTGCCTGACGGACTTGAATTTTTATCCAGTCTTAGAAATGTAAGTGACTGTGTAGGTAATGGCCAGTCTGCTGGGGAATGGGGCTGTTTTTCATTCCAGTTGCTGGGGGCTGTCCACCCTTTTCTATCCAGCTTTGTGTCCTGTGTTCCAGAGCCTGACCCTTATTTAATCACACACCTTCTGGCTTTCTGTAGGGTTTAGCCAATAACCGCCCTGGCAGCAGGGCAGAGGCTGGTAAGAGAGAGGTTGACCTGTTTCTTGCCCCTCTCTCCTTCGGCTCCTGTGGACTCTGCTGTTGGCTGAGTGCGTCCGTGAAAGCCCACGGTCCCACCTACAGCTTCAGCCCCCGTCTTTCTGGATTCCTGCCACTGCCTTCTCCTCTTTGCCGTCAAGCCGGTGGGGGTGACAGTTTCCCCCTGCTGTTACCCGCTGCGCGCTTCACATTCTGAGTTGGTCTCTCTGAACCCTGTGCGTGTCTTTGCAAATAACTCCATCACAGAACTTCCCTCCCGGGCCCCAGAGGACCACATCGATAGTTTCTAATGTGTATAGTCAACGTACCCAGGAGGTAGAAAAGAGCGCCTTTGTAGATCTGTTGTAGCTTTTATGATACCAGCAAACCCTGCCCGCATTTGGGCAGTTTCTACAAACCTTGCTGGCTTCTCCTGAGTGACCGCTTTCTGGCTGCTGAGTGCTCCCTGCTTCAGCAAAGCTAGAGGGAGCTTCCCCAGCAGGCCTTTAAAATGCCGATGCTTTTTCCTGATTGTAATCCGGAAATGCTAGCCCTTAGCCCCTGCCCCCAAAGGACAATCTCTCAGGGGGCAGTCCGCATCATTTGCTCCCCACTCCTGTGGAATTACCACCAGCTTTATTTACTGTGAAGTTTCACATGTTACGTATCCTTCACGTGTCGGTGAACTTGATGGATTAACTTCAGCCCCCAGTGTTCCTGCTCAGTTAAAGCCATGTTCCTCAGCTGACAGTAATAGCCACACCGCAAACGGATGTCCAGAGACTCATTTGCCCTGTCTCCTGGTTAGCAAGGCGCTTTTTCAGTGAGACGCATTAACTGGGAAGAAGCTGGCCCACAGGGTGGGCGGGAACTCACTGCATTCATATGAAATGTGCGTGCAACGTGGCTGCTCTTGAGTGTACTGCTTCTTGACATCTGGAGATTGGCTTTTATTTTCACCTTCAGAAGAAAATCGTGTATTTCCCTGTTGTCTACATAGTGAAGTGATACCCAGATATTTCCACAAGATTGAGGCATTTGCTATTGGATCTATAGGATATGAGCATTTCCACATAAATTAGTGCTTAAAGCAATATACTATAACCTTAATTTTTGAATGTTCATATTAGATTGCTTTATCTGATAAGCTCAACAGTTATCCAGAACTTACTTGGAAGGGGATAAAAATGCCCGTGGATTCCTGTGATTACCTGGCTTGTTAGTGGTGTTATCCCTCTCCCATAGAGGGTCTTACCACCATCTCCCCAACAATCATGGGCTCCGTGTCAGTACATTTTATCCTCCTCTTTTGGGTCCCTAACACCATGCGTGGTGCCAGTCATATGGGAACTGCTCAGTAGATGTTTAAAGTCATTCATTCATTTTCTAAACTTAAGCACCTTGAACCTGGAGCCCTTCTCTAAGCTCATTCTGCTGTGTACTTTTTACTGTATGTGACTTGATTTAATCACACCCCAGCAGGAAATGGCAGTNGGGTCCCTAACACCATGCGTGGTGCCAGTCATATGGGAACTGCTCAGTAGATGTTTAAAGTCATTCATTCATTTTCTAAACTTAAGCACCTTGAACCTGGAGCCCTTCTCTAAGCTCATTCTGCTGTGTACTTTTTACTGTATGTGACTTGATTTAATCACACCCCAGCAGGAAATGGCAGTCCACTCCAGTGTTCTCGCCTGGAGAATCCCAGGGACGGGGGAGCCTGGTGGGCTGCCGTCTCTGGGGTCGCACAGAGTCGGACACGACTGGAGCGGCTCCGCAGCAGCAGCTGCCTTTGGGCTCCTGCACCTGCCTGCCGGCTCCCCCTTCCTCGCCGGCCAGCTCCCGGCCTGTGCTTTGCTCCTGAGCTCAGCTGTCGCCCTCCTCTTGAACCTGCCGTTGCGTTATGACCCTCCCCGCCCAATACATTCCCAGATCTTCGACATCACGCAGTGATCACGTTTTCTAACTTACATATTTGGGGGACTAGTTGCCTCCACCCCACTAGGCTGTTACCCAGTGAGGAAGGAACCTGTCCATCCTGGCCCTCTTCTGCCATAGTGGCTGGCATTAGGGAAGCTCTCAGTATTTAGGGAACGAATAGAGTTGACTCTCATGGTTTGCCAACCACACATTTGCAACTTTACCTGCTCAGTAGCATTTATCTGCAACCTAAAATCAGTACGTGTGGGACTTCTGTGGTCATCTAGACGCCTGCAGGACAGTGAAAAGCCTGAGTGTCCTGATGTGTGTTTCCAGCTGAGTGATGCTGTGCTCCTCCCCGCACCACTCAGACTCCAAGCAAGAGTCCTTTCATAGTCATGTGTGTAGGCTCTTTTTTTTTTGCTGATTTTACTGTTTAAAATGCCCCTAAACATCATGAAGAAGTGCTATCTAGTATCCGTAAGCATAAAAAAGCTGGGATGTGCCTTTCAGAGACAATATGTGCATTAGATAAACCTCGTTCAGGTGTGAGTTACAGTGCTGTTAGTTGTGACATCATTGTTAGCAAACTGATATTTATTAAATGTCTTCGAACAGAAACACACATAAACAAGGTTATGTATTGGTCAGTTGATAAACATGCTGTCACCAGAAGCTTGCAGGAACCTCAACCTCCTCTAGGAGTCACGGTTCAGTATTTGTGAATTTCATGTTTGTTGCAATTACAGTTGTGACGGCTATAGTAAAACATAATTATTGTGAATAATGAGGGTGCATTTCTTGAACTGTGGAGACTGAAGCTCCAGGAACTGCAGTGTCCTGTGCCAAGGCAGACAGCTCATGAGCACGACTCTTGAAGCTTTCATTCGTTCAGCAAGTATTTATTGAGTCCCTGCTCTGAGTCAGACCCTGTGCACATTTGACCCTCGTATCCTTAACCCCCAACCAAATAGATGTGAATGCAGAGCCCTAACTTCTTCAGTAAACTATTGTAAACAAGGTCAGTCACAATGGACATGAGTTTGTGCAAACTCCTGGAGTTGGTGATGGACAGGGAAGCCTGGTGTGCTGCAGTCCATGGGGTTGCAAAGAGTCAGATACGACTTAGCAACTGAACAACAATAAGCTCAATCACACACATCACCCAACTCCTTTTGAGCTATACCAAAAATATTTACTTTGTGGAGGGGGGGGGTTTTGGTCTCCAGTATGTAGGTCCATAGAGACACCGGTTAGATGGCCGAGATGTTTTTTTAAGTTGCAAAATTTTCCAGCTGAATTCCACAATGGGAGTATGTTAGCAGTATATTGTTGGAACATCTCCAGGGAAAATAGCTTCGGTCAGGGGGGTGGAAAATACATATTAAAAATTACCAGTACACGATCAAGTAGTTATAGGAGGAAATAGTTTACAAAGATGTATTTATTTATACCTTTCCCTTCAGTCCCAGAGTCTGCCAGGTACTGGGAGGTCAGAGCAAAAAAAAGGGCATTTGTAAATCTGTGGTTGATTGACATTTTGGCCATGGAATTACAGAGTTATTCCAATGAGAGAATAGTTTCAGCTGATTACTTCTGTGAATCTAATTTTTTGAGCCTCTCAGGAGTAATTTGGGGATTACTTTATATCTTTGCAAAACAAATTGGGCTGGGTTTTCATTTATTGTAGAGATAGAACCACGTCTTTGACTTAGGTGGACATGACTTTTATAAACTCCCTACAACAGACACGGTGAAGAACACAGACATGTCCAAGTTGAGCTTGAGCAGTATTTATATAGTGTGGTTCAAGTAGTTTATATTCACCAAATGCTTAATTGCAGGCTCAAAAAGGCTTTGTCCTCTGCATAAACATACCCAGAACATCACAAGGGGAATATTCTGGAAAGAGCAACTGAAGTTGATGTTTAAGAATCAGAGTGCAGTTGCTGAGAATGAAATATTAAACTATTTTCCTTAGTACGCAAGACTGTGAAATGTAAGGACCTGGGCGCTCTGTAAGAAGTCAGTTTCTCTTTCAAGGACATTTGCATTTCTCTGCTCATCTTGATTCCATGGGAATGTTTGTTGGTCCTGTGGACAGCAGCCATTCTGAGTAGTTCCATGGATTCTGCCGTATTTCACATCACCTCCGTGACCCCTGAAACTGGGCCAACCATGCAGAGGAGGAAGAGGGGGCTCTGGGAGATGGCTCCCCAACTAAGTAACTCTGGCTCTCACTCCCTCCCAAACTGGTACCAAAACAAGTGGAAAAATCTGGCCAAGCCCCCTCCCTGCTTTCCCATATACCCCTCAAAGCAGCCTTTTCGTAGCTCCTTCCTTCTCTGGGGACTCTCTTCTCTGAGCTCCTTGACAGTGGCCTTGGCTTCGTTCCTCTTGGAGCTCCCACACCTGGACTGGAGTTCCCTAATGCACGGGATGCTGGTGCACGATTTTTTCTTTTGTGAGAAAGGAATAGAGCCATGTTTGCTTCATGAAAACCCAGCAGTAGCTGAGGTGGCTGAAGGGACACGTGCTTTAGGCTCGGCGAGCTGTGATGGAGTGCAGATCGGCCCCTAGGCAGTCACACGGCAGTGGGGCCCTCTCCTGGACCCTCAGAGGCCCAGTTGCGCCATCAGTGAAATGACTCTCTGAGGGTAAGATGAGCTGCCGCGTGTGTTAGGTCCATGGTCAGTTACTACTGAGTTTTGTGCTTTTGTGAGAAGGCTCACGTCTCCAGGAAGGACTGCAGCTAGGAGGTAAGATGCTTCTGTTGGAATTGAGATAAGGTGTCCCTTCCTCTGGGCTGATACACAGCAGAGTGCAGGCTGGATTTCAGCCCCCAATGGCTCTCGCACCTGGATGCCCATGTTCAGGGCAAAGCTGGACAACTGTGGAGAAGTCCTGAGTCCTGGAGAGGCTACTGAAGTAAACATCTGGAGACTCACGCATGGGATCCAGTAAACTCAGGCATTGCGTATCATCTGGGTTACAGACACTTCTGAAGAGAGAAGAGGAGAATGCTCTGAAAGAGGTGCTGGGGTAAAGGGACTCTGTGTCACAGGCACAGAACTGGGAGGGGCCTCTGAGCCCTGTTACGTCTGTACCTCCATCTCGCTGCTGCGGTTTAGCTGCTCAGTCATCTCTGACTCTGTGCGACCCCATGGACTGCAGCCCACCAGGCTCCTCTGTCCATGGGATTTCAGGATAGAATACTGAAGTGGGTTGTCATGCCCTTCTCCAGGGGATCTTCTGACTCCGGGATCAAACCTGCGTCTCCTGCGTTGGCAGGAGGATTCTTACCCACTGAGCCACCAGGGAAGCCCCATCTCATCGTACAGATGAGCAGATTGTGGTCCAAGACGCGTTGGTCCGTGTGTTCGATCGCACAGCTCCCTGCTGACAGTGGGGAAAGTTTCTACTTTTCCACACTCCGAACAGGCTCTCTGTTTGCTCTGTACATGTCAGGACAGTGTGGCCGAGCCCAGCCATGTTTCCTGGGCCCCTGGCTCTTTAGAAACCCTGATGGTGTGGTCGGGCACAGCCAGAGCCTGCTTAACCTTTCTGGCTACACTCTGGATGAGACTCGCTGGGTTTTTGTTCCTTGTCATGTTTTTCCTCTCCTTTTGGCATGCAATGAATACTAATTGCTAAAAGAGCAGCCAAATCTCTTGTAAACTCTTTTTTGTCCCTTAGCCAAACCTCTTGTAAACTCTTTCTTCTTAATTGTATTTCGGCTGCTGGGTCTCCGCCGCTGCGCACTGGCCTTACTCGCGCAGGGCAGGGTCTGCCCTTCCCTGCCGCGCCTGGCTTCTCCCTGCAGGGGCGTCTCTCGCTGGGCAGCACCAATGCCATGGTGCTCGGGCTTCAGTAGGTGTAGCGCCTGGGCTTGGTTGCCCTGCTGTGGGTGGAATCTTTCCGGACCAGGGATCGAACCCGTGTTTCCCGCACTGGCAGGCAGATTCTTAACCCCTGGACCACCAGGGAAGGCTCTGTGGACTCTTAACAGAATTGCTGAGAGTAAGTCTCTGCCTGTTCACCTCACCACTCTTTGGTGCCTGGGAGAAAGTTGAAAGCAGGCCTCTGATGACTGACTTGGTCAGTCCAAGGCCATGTGAGCAGTCCATGTTGGATTGAATGGTCTGCACTGGCTTCTCCTATTCAGAATTGGCTCCTGTTTAAAAAAGAAAAAAAGATCATGTCAGTTCTTTTAATTCGGCATATCAACAAGCATTTATGGAATGTGTGGGTGGCTCCATTTCCTCATAAAGTTTCTGTAACACAGTCCTCAATATTTACATGCAATTTCTCTCCAAGGAGATCAGAGTACTTACAGTCATTATTTCTCGACCCTGACAGCTCTGAGATGTGTGCGGGAGGCGTGCACGGGAACGTGTGACAAGAACAGGCCTGAGCTGCTTTCCATTTCCAGCTTCAAACATTCTTGCTCAGAGGGCTATAAGAACTGTAACGGTGCGGATGGGAATATAAACTGGTCAGGCCTTTCTGATTATATAGCCCTGAGCACCCCATTTCATGGAACACACTTACTTACAATAAAGGGTCAATGAGATCCAGTAACGTNCTCCTTTTCCTATTTGGAACCAGTCTGTTGTTCCATGTCCAGTTCTAACTGTTGCTTCCTGACCTGCATGCTTATTACTATGTGCCAGGTACCCCTGTACGTGCTCTGTGTGTCTTAATTCATTGAATTCCACAGTAGCCACAGGAGGTAAGCAGCATTGCTGTCTGTGTGTATTTTACAGATGAGTAAACCATGACACAGATGTTATGTACCCTGGCCAAGGTCACACAGCTCATACGCTTGGCTCAGCAGGAAAGAATCCGCCTGCATTGCAGGAGACGCAGGTTCAGTCCTTGGAGCTGAGAAGGTTCCTTGGAGAAGGAAATGGCAACCCACTCAAGTATTCTTGCCTGCAAAATGCCATGGACGGAGGAATGTGGCGGGCTGCAGTCCATATGGTCGCAAGGAGTTGCGTACAGCTTAGCGACTGAACAGTGTTTCAAAATTGGGCCGTCTGCTTTCACTGCCCGCGGCTAGCTTCTCTTCTGAAATCCTGCCTCTGAGAGCAGGACGTTGGCGGCTGGCTTCTCTTCTGATATCCTGCCTCTGAGAGCAGGACAGTGTAATGTGCCCTCCTACAGCCGAGTTGTGTGGGGCTTTAAGTATCTATTATTTCTTCATCAGACTTTTTTTTTTTTTTTTAATTGTAGGACTCTTCCAGGTGGTCTTGGAGAAAGTAATGGCAACCCACTCCAGTGTTGCCTGGAGAATTCCATGGACAGAGGAGCCTGGTGGGCTACAGTCCATGAGGTCACAAAAAGTCAGACACGACTGAGCTAGTGGTTAAGACTCTGTGCTTCCACTGCAGAGGGCACAGGTCTATCCCCGGGTCAGGGAGTTAGGATCCTGTATGCTGTACAGCCAAAAAGAAATTTCTAACCATACAAGAGACTGTGTTCTTAAGCCTAAATATTGGTAGTGTCAACAATCTTGGTACTCGGGTAACCCCAAGAATCGATGAAAGCAGTCCTGGTTAAGGAGGATTCTGAGAGTTGGATGCACTTCGGGAATGTAGATGGCGGCTGGGTGAGTGCCCTGCCCGATCAGATAGGCATGTGGAGGGGACATTTGTCTTGGGGTCTCTAGTCTCCCCTCTCCCATCCCCTCTTTCAGAGCTGCTCAGTTCAGCCACCTTCTTGGGGTTCCCTGGCTCTCCAGCATCCCTGACTGTAGACTGGCCTCAAAGCTTCAACTCTTGCCCTTCTGTTCACATGCGACCCAGCTGAGGCCTTGTCCTCTGGGTGATTTCTGGGTAGCTTGGCTAGATCTGAACTGCTTTCTGCTGCAACACAGGTATGTGACTGGTAGATTTGGAAAGGAACTGTGTTTCTATACCGGACTGCTAGAAATCATGGGACCATGGAAATGGAAAGCCCAAGGTGGGCGCTCATGCTACGGAGGACAAGGAATAGGAATATTCTGGGAACTCGGGCCTGCCTTTCTATCGTCCCAGACAATGATCTATGAAGCCAGTAAATTGAGTGAGACCTTAGGTTCATTTTCCCAGTTGTAATAGTTTCTTGCCTTTTAGGATCTCTGGGCTTAGTTATTGGCAGATTACAGTGGTGGCCTCTGGGTGCTTCAGCAACCAGACGTAGATACTTTTGGGCCTCCCTTCCCTCTAACCAAAAGTTACTATTACTCGAGTAGAAAGTCATACTAACCAGAGACGTTTCTGTAGTAGAGGAGGAAGCCTGTGAAACTGGTATTTGATATGGAAGACTCTTTGTTCTTCAGGCAAATAATATACAACTCCATCACTTAAAAAAAAAATGCTGACCTCTTAAAATATATTAGTTAACCAAACAGTTGCCCTCTAGATACACATGTGAATGATTAGGCCCAGATGCTGTTCCTGACCATCAGGAACTAAAAACTAATGACCTGGAATTCATGTCCTCAGAGCGGGGGTCCTTAAAAACTCTTCCCTTGTGAAGACCAATTTAAAGCAGCGGCTCTCTGGAAGGTAAATTAACTTAACCTCCACCCTCCTTCCCTGTATTGCAAACTGGCCATTAGCGAGCATCCAAGAAGCCTTAGTGTCCAAGGAGCCAGTTGCTCCCCTGAGTCCGTGCGGCTTAAAGCGCTGCTTCAGGTGCTCCGCAGCCACGTGTGCCGTGACCACGACTGCTTTCTAGGGCTTCCAAATGTCTTCTCGACTGCTTAAAAATAGTGCGAAATAATCGGCTTTCTTTTTTCATTAGGTATGAGAATTCCTGTTCACTGTTGTGTCCCGTCCCCCAAAGCCTGCCCCACCCTCTTGAACCCTCTTCTTTCGGATTCACTTGAAGTGGACCTGCACGTTGGAAATCTAATTGTAAAATGACAGCGTGCAAACTCCGTTCCTGGGGAGCGGCCCTCGGTCTTTTGGGAAAGAGTCCAGAGTAGAGAGTGTGCNGTGGGGGGGAGGTGGTGTGAGAAGTCCTGTCTTGCTACTATCTGCCCATCAGTCTTTTGGAGGGGAGGAATGTGCCCAAGGACTAAAAAAAGGCCCTGGAGCCAGAGGGGCTGGGGCAACAGACCTTTCATGGGCAAATCTGGAGGCCCCGGGTGTCCTCTTGTCACCTCCAGAGCCAAGGGATCAAGGGAGGAGGGGCTGGGAGGAGAGAGAGGTGGAAGGGAGGGTCCCTCCGGAAGGACTCCAAATTTAGGCAGGGGGTGGGGGCAGCAAAATATAAAGGAGTGCGCTCCAAGGACAGACTGACATTCCTCTGAACCAGGTAAGGTGGGGCTCAGGGCGGGAGCCCCCATCTCGAAGGGAATGGGGTGAGATCAGTCGGAGGCCCAAGGGTTCTGCTTGAACTCTCTTGCTCCAGCCCTGGGAAGTTGCCCCCGACAGAGGGGAGGTTCCCAGGGGAAAACCAGAAACCCGTTTTCTTCTCCAACTGGCATGTCCTTCCCGGCTTTCATCTCTTCCTTGCGCTTTCTTCCCCTTTGTCCCTCCTTGGATGGCTTCCCTCTTGCAATCCAGTTTTTTTTTAAGGGAGGATAGTTACAATATTGTGATGGTCCTTGCCATACATCAACATGAATCGGCCACGGGTGGCTCAGTTTTGTTTTTCCTCTTAGCTCTTGTCAGCACGTGTCACTATCATACTTCCTGGTCTGCCTCTCTTCCTGCCCCTCTTGGCTGTGTGTTCTAATCTCCTTGCATCTCTCTGTTTCAAACGAAGGCTCCACACCCCACTCCTTGCACTGTGACTAACTCTGCATCCTCTCTTCCCTGTCTCTCCGCCTCTCACCTGCCCCTGACTGCCCCTTTCAGTCTGTCTCGCTCGGGTGACTCTCTGGCTTGAGACTCACAGCTTACTTCTCCCCATGGGCTGCCTCCCTTGTTCTTCATTCTCCTTGTCTCTTCTTCTCTCTGCTCGGCTGTACCTCTGTGGTTCATGGTCCAGGGTCTTCAGGATTCTCTGTGAAGAGGTCAACAGGTGAGAATCACCCCAATTTTCTCCTGGAAGCCAGGTTGCTGGACCAGGGGCCCCTGTCTCTCCTCTGAGTGGCTCAGCACCTTGCCTTAGCAATCTCCAGTCCATTGCACCCCCGCGCAAATCCCTCACAGATTTCCCTTCAGCCTCATATCAAAGGGCAAGAGGGGGCTGGATGCAGGCCAGATGCTTCTCAGCTGGGGAGGTGAGAGTGACAGGACCCAGGTGGTGAGGAGGTGTGGCAGGGAATGGGGGCTGCAGAGAGCAAGGCCACCCACTGAGGCCCGGGCCCTCCTGTCTCGGCTGCAGAGGAGCGACAAGATGACCGATGCCCAGATGGCCGATTTTGGGGCGGCAGCCCAGTACCTCCGCAAGTCAGAGAGGGAGCGACTGGAGGCCCAGACACGGCCTTTCGACATCCGCACCGAATGCTTTGTGCCAGATGACAAGGAGGAGTTTGTCAAGGCCAAGATCCTGTCCCGGGAGGGAGGCAAGGTCACTGCCGAGACGGAGACTGGCAAGGTGCGTGGGACACAGCACAGGTGGTGGGTGAGGGGCAGAGCCACGCACCGTGGGAGCTGGGGGGCTCTGGAGAAGAGCCAAAGGCAGCCAGGATCCAGGACGAGCTCCCCTCAAGGGGCTCAGCATCTGGGTGAGAACTGACCATTCTTGTTGGATCTAAGCAAGTGCAACCAGGCCAACCCAGGGATGCCCACCCCTTGCCAGGGAGGATGCTGCAGGCAGGGAACCTCAGCTGGTTTCCTCGTCAGAGGGGTTACGTAGCTAAAGAGGGCCCAGACACTGCATCAAATGAAGCTCCCTTCTCAAGCCTGCATCCCTCCACTCTGCGCCTTAGTTTTCTCCACGGACCAACTCTCCCCAATGCTCCCCAACCATACCAGGAGCAAATTTTACAGATGAACACAAAGCAGGAACTCTTGAGCAGAATGCTCAGTCCAGGGCTGATGACTAGCACTCAGAAATCACAGTCCCTGGTCCCTCATGCCAGCCATGAGAACTGCCACTGGTCAACAGCAGCGGCTCTGAACCATGTGCCCTGTAGACTGACTGTCTACGAGGCCGACTGTCTACACTGGCTGACTGTCACGTCCCCTTGAGGTGTGCAGTAACAGGCCACAACCACTGGGGGCTTTAACTATGACCCCAACTCTGCCACTAGCAGCCACCATATACTGGCAAATAATTGATGATTTGCTCCACTGTAAAAAAAAAATGCTGGAATATCTACTCACAGGATCTCATGATGCAAGGGCATGACAAACTGGCCAGTGGTGGCCAAACCATTTGACAGTGACCAATGAAGAGTGTAGAGTAGATGGGTGAGATGTTTCTCCAGCAGCAGCAAGGTTTGCCCTTAGCAATTGATGCCCTCATGCATGCCCCCAAGAGTCAGGGTAAGATCAGAGAGCTTCTGCCCCTAGACCCTCAGGCAGAGACTGAAAGGTGATGCTCATGGGCAAAGTCTGGGGAACTGGCAAGACACAGGGACTCTAGGGCAATCCATAAGAAGGGGCAGACAGTGGGCAGGTAAATTATCTGGCGTCATGGGAAGCTATGGGGTAGGGCCCAGGCACTGTGAGAAAAGAGCCAGGGGAACAAGGCCAGGTCACAGCCTGTGTTCTGGGAGGAGGTAAGTGGGCAAGGCTAGAGAGGGTCCTGGTAGAAATGTCTGTCCTACTGCCCCTCGCCCCCACAGACGGTGACCGTGAAGGAGGACGAGGTGTTGCAGCAGAACCCGCCCAAGTTCGACAAGATCGAGGACATGGCTATGCTGACCTTCCTGCACGAGCCGGCGGTGCTTTTCAACCTCAAAGAGCGATACGCAGCCTGGATGATCTATGTGAGTGAGCCCTGCACATTCCGGGCAGTCTTCTGCACAGGGTCCAAAGTCGGCCAGGGTGACTTTCTCAAGGGGAGGGGACTGGAACTCTCCCTCTGCTCCCTCCACATCCCTGGTTAGCTGCAGGAAGACGGGAACCAGCTGGCATAACCAGGGATGCCTCTGCCTAGCACCACTGCCCATCCCAGGCTCTCCCCTCCAGCTTCTTGTGACCGCCCTGTCTCTTGCTTCAGACCTACTCAGGCCTCTTCTGCGTCACAGTCAACCCCTACAAGTGGCTGCCCGTGTACAATGCCGAGGTGGTGGCTGCCTACCGGGGCAAGAAGAGGAGCGAGGCGCCTCCCCACATCTTCTCCATCTCTGACAACGCCTACCAGTACATGCTGACAGGTGCGCTGGCGGCCCTGACATGTGGCCCCTCAGCCCGACACCATAGACCGAGACCCTGACCCCTGACCCCTCTGCCTCTCCTCTTTTCTCTTCCAGATCGGGAAAACCAGTCCATCCTCATCACGTGAGTGAGCAGCACCCATGCACAGAGGGGCCTGGTGTGGGGGAGGCTGAGGCTGATTCCTGGGGTGCTAGAGATGGTTGAAGGCTGTGGTTGCCAGGAGCTGGGTACTCTGAGGAGAGCCAGAATGACCTACAGCGATGGGCAGATTCTGCAAGGAGCTAGGCCCTGGGGGAGGAGATTCGATGGCTAGGACTCTGAGGGAAGAGGGTGTAATGCTGAGCTTTGAATGGAAAACAGTGGGAATCTGGATTCTGACGGGTCCTTGTTGCCTCCAGTGGAGAATCCGGGGCAGGGAAGACTGTGAACACGAAGCGTGTCATCCAGTACTTTGCCAGCATCGCAGCCATAGGTGACCGTGGCAAGAAGGACAACGTCAATGCAAACAAGGTACAAGGTGGGCCGCAGGCTCAGCAGAAGGGGTTAGGGGGTAGGCCAACCAGGTGGCCCCTAGCCCTGACCTGGGGAACAGCGCAGACAGCATCCCTGAGCCCCATGCCCGAGAACTTCCCGGCAGGAGAAACATGCTCTGAGGTCTGAATATGGCCCTCTCAAGCTGCAGACCACCAGCAGTCCATCCCACTCCACCCCTACCCTCCCACCACCGCCTGGAGGTGAAGCCCCACGCTCTGCCCCCTCTGCAGGGCACCCTGGAGGACCAGATTATACAGGCCAATCCCGCCCTGGAGGCCTTCGGCAATGCCAAGACCGTCAGGAATGACAATTCCTCCCGCTTCGTGAGTGCACCTGCCCACTGCCCACAGGCTTCATGCAGCATTGAAAAAAGGGGTGGAGGTGCAGTTCTGCCAACAGTCTCCACACCTGGCTGACCGTCCTGCATTTGGTTTTGGGATATCAAGTAACACACACACACACTCCAAACCCTCCCTACTCAGCCTGGCCCTCAAGTCGGGCTGACTTGGGTCACATTCTATATATTTTTTAATGACTGTTCCCAAAGCTCTTCCACGCTGTAAGTGGAAGAGCTGGAAGGAGGACAGCAGGGCTTTTCAGCCAATTCTCCAGCCTTCCATCTGTCCAGCAAGTCCCCATCCCTCCCTGAGCCCCAGGTCCTTCATCTGTGAGACCGACGTAGTAGTCTTTCCCTTGCTGGTTATTGGGAGGATGACGTGAGATCATATCAGAGGCACAAACAGGATGCATTCTATTTTGTTTATGATACTAAACGGGGGCTCCAAGGAAATAATTTACATTTCCAAAACCATCCAGGGCATTTTGGATTGCACTGAGGTCCAGGATCTCCATCTCTCTCTTCTGGCCCCCTCCCTCACTCTGTCTCATCTACCCCTCAGGGAAAATTCATCAGGATCCACTTTGGAGCCACTGGAAAGCTGGCTTCTGCAGACATAGAGACCTGTGAGTATGCAGGGAGCCTGGCTCCCTCCTCCAGAGTTTTCCACCTCTGCCTTCACTCCTCGCTGGGCACCGTCTTCTGTCCACATTTCCCCTTCGTCTCCTGTCTCTGTCTCCATTTGCCTCCCGGCTTTATCATTCTTTTCCCTTTAAACCCAGTCTTCCCCTGTCTCTCTCCACTTGCCATGGGAGCCTTTCTCCCCTGACCTCCACCCTTTCGCTGATTGGTTCTCTTCCTTCCCACCTGCCCTTCCCCCGCCTCTCCTACTCCAGATCTCCTGGAGAAGTCCCGGGTGATCTTCCAGCTGAAGGCTGAGAGGAACTACCACATCTTCTACCAGATCCTGTCCAACAAGAAACCAGAGCTGTTGGGTGAGCCTGNAACAACATGTGCAGTTGTTCGTAGTGGAGCCACCCATCGAAAGGTAGAGTGGTGCCTTTAGCTGAGCCATACCTGTGCAGAATTTCCGAGCCCACAGATCTTTGCCGGGGGTGGGGGTCCCTTGTCGGGGCTGGAGCGACGAGCTGCAGGGTGGAGACCCTGGCCAGGGACAGATGGACGGGCAGATCTGCAGGGAAGAAAGCCCAGAAGCAAACCCAGGGTCCTCAGTCACTGACTCCATGATTTCAGGGATGTTTCAAGTCTGTGCACAAGAACTGACTGGCCATTCGGTGGAACTGGGGCTGCTGCTTGGGCCTCTGGAGAAAGATGAGGTTAGAGTCTTTATAGCTTGTTCCGGGTGCATTAATATGCTAAGTCTAAATAGTTAGTCTTCCCATACTCTCAGAAGCATAGACGTCAGCAGAGGCAAAACCCACGGCACAGACGAGCAGCTTTAGCAACACGAGGCCCTCCTTGCATCCACGATGCGGGTCAGGGTGGGCGTCCCCACCTGCAGGGTCTGATGCGGAGATGAGTAGGCAGGACGTTTACTCACGGGAGCTCCGGGGACCACAGGGAGGAAGGGAAGGTGAGGGCAGGTCTGGGGCCCAGCCGAGCCCAGAGAGAGGCCTGAAGCAGGCGGCCCTTCAGAGGCTCCCTGAACGGGGGGTAGGGGCTGGGCGTCAAGTCCCTGCATCCACTGGTCATCACGAGAGCCAGGATGGGGGCACCAGAGCACGGCACCGCCCCTCGACCCTGCACTCAGCAGACAGTGGAGGCTCTGGGACAACAGGTTCAAAATGCTCCAGAGAAAGAGATGAGCCTTTGATGAGAAGAGAGGTTGCCAAACATGTGGCCAGTGACTGAGAGAAACTGTGGCCATCCCGACGGAAGGGCAGACAGCCGACGCGAGCAGCGAGGCCGCCGGGGAGGTGGGGCTGATGCACAGCGAGGAGGGGAGAGCGTGCGTGGCCTCGCACACTGCGGAAAAGGTGTGACTCACTGTTCCTTAAGGAAGGACAAAATTAAAAACTGACGTGAGGGGTTGCTGTGCTCAGCTGCTCGGCGTGTCTGATTCGCTGCGACCCCGTGGACTGTAGCCCACCAGGTTCCTCTCTCCCTGGGATTTCCCAGGCAAGAATCCTGGAGAGGTTGCCATGCCCTCCTCCAGGGGATCTTCCCGACCCAGGGACTGGACCCGAGTCCCCCTGCATTGGCAGGCGGATTCTTTACCGCTGAGCCACTGGAGAAGCTGCCCGTGGGGACGTTAGGTGGCGATGATTAGCAGTTTAGTAGTCTGTAAGTTTGCACAGCTTTTCTAGAAAGCCATTTGATCAAATGCACACAGTATTTTAGATATCTCCATAGATGTGGACTCAGCCTCCTTTATGAAAGAAAGCACCCTTTCCTTCTCGTGTTGACTGTGTGTGTGTGTGTCTATTGCTGGGCCCTGCTCCGGACACTGGGCATGTTTGTCCTTGGCCAGTATCAAACTTTCTCAATCACTGGAGCATAAGCCTTGTTCCTTTGTCGAGATTACCTGGGACTGATGACAGTTTTTGAGTCAGCCTGTGAGTTTCTGCAGGTTATCTGTTGGGATTTCAGCTGGGCTCCACTGGATTTGCAGATTGATTTGAGGAGAACTGCCCTCACCAGAGCAAAGCTTTCCATTATTGGGACTTTAAAAATTTCTCTCAACACCACTTTGCAGATTTCTGTGAGGAGGCTTTTGTACCTTTTCTGTTAGGACATTTTCAATTTCTCTTGATAATGTTTTGTAGATTTCTGCTAAAGTTTATGTGCCTCTTTTGTTAAATTTATTCCCAGATAACCACTGTCTTCTATAAATTTCTTTTTCTGTGTGCTACCTATATGGAAATACACTTTATTTTTAAACCCTGACTTTATAACAGGTAAGTTTATCAAATGCACTGATTAATTATAATAGTGTGTCATTAAATTATTAGATTTGCAAGTATGGGAATGTTTTAAATTTTTATGAGGTGAGGCCAAATTATTTAATATATTTCTTAATGGTTTCTGGCTTCAGAGTTAGGCTCAGAAAACCCTTTCATACCCCAACATTCTAAAAAAACCCGCCTCCTCTTTCTGATGGTGTCTTTTTATGGTTTAAGGATGCATATATAGTACATCAAACTTGCCCTCTTTCTCAAATGGGTTTTGGCAACTTTAGTGTCTTTTGTTTTTATCTGCCTAAATTTTAGAATTATTTTGATAGTGTGAGAAAAGTCNTAAAGCTGAACGGCCAGGCTAGAATGCTCACAGGTTTGTGACAACATCCCGGGCTTGTTATCAGGCTTCATGAGAAAAGCGAGTGTGGACGTCCTTCTCGCTTTCCGAGTAGTGTGTTTATTTCAGATGGGGCTTTGACGTCTGATGATGAGTGGCGGCCCTTAGGAGCCAGCTTCGGAGTTCTCATGTGGAGACGGACAGGTTCTGGCTGCCAGCTGGGACCTGCTGGCTCTCTGAAGCTCCACCAGCCTCTTGGGGGATGTTTTGACCCAGAGGAATCCTTTGTCTCGGGGTGGGCAGAAGGCTCATGCGCAGAGCCTGATGCCCCCTGGTCAAGCTTGATTGTCACATAACCTCCGCCCCCCGCCCCATTTTCTTCCCTGTTGTTCACGGCAGGTTTCCTGTTACTGGGGCACAATTGAGTAGTTGCAACAGACTGTGTGGTCCATAAAGCCTAAAAAAATCTACTATCTGGTCCTTTACTGAAAAATGGCCAAGAGATACTATGTCCATTTTGTTTTTTCAACATGTCTTTGAATCCTGTCTCATCATGGCCCTCGCCCTTCTGCTCAGTGGCTTGGCCTTCATCTGCTTGATTTTCATCACGTTGCTCCCAAAAGGCGACCAGTCTCAGGAAGCTGTGCTTGGGGCCTGAGGCTCCTGACCCATATTTGCAAACATTGTCCTGGGATTTCTGTGTTGAATGACACTCATCAGTATTGGTCACAAGAAAAAAAAAAAGAAAGGGGAGTCGCTCAGTTGTGTCTGACTCATTGTGGTCGCATGGACTGTAGCCCGCCAGGCTCCTCAGTCCATGGGATTCTCAAGGCAAGAGTACTGGAGTGGGTTGCCATTTACTTCTCCAGGGGACCTTTCCAACCCAGGGATTGAACCTGGGTCTTGTGCATTGTATGTGGATTCTTTACCATCTGAGCCGACCAGAGAAGCCCAAAAATAACATGGGGGTCATCAAGTGAAATCTGCTTCTGATATGACTTTCTATTTCCTGCTCCTCTGGGCGCAATGTTAGATTGGATAGTAGTTNCCAGGCTCCTCAGTCCATGGGATTCTCAAGGCAAGAGTACTGGAGTGGGTTGCCATTTACTTCTCCAGGGGACCTTTCCAACCCAGGGATTGAACCTGGGTCTTGTGCATTGTATGTGGATTCTTTACCATCTGAGCCGACCAGAGAAGCCCAAAAATAACATGGGGGTCATCAAGTGAAATCTGCTTCTGATATGACTTTCTATTTCCTGCTCCTCTGGGCGCAATGTTAGATTGGATAGTAGTTAATATTTGATTTTGACTTATAATAAAAGATTATAAGTGGAAACAGTACTATACCTACTCACCAGTTTTGTTTTTTCCCCTCTCTTTATTGTCAGCCTGGGATTTCTTGCTCTTTTGGGAACACAGAGCAGCTTCATGTTGAGAGTGAATCTGGGGGTTATTGGGTGACCTTGAGGAATTATTTTCAATGTCTCTGAGCTTTAGGTTTCTATCTATAAAACAGAACTGATGGTGCTCATCTCATAAAATTATCGCAAGGAGAAAGCTGCTAGAATCATGACAAGCATGTAAAGTTCTGCGTTTAGTATGCTGTAAAGTCTCCAGATAGAGGCCTCTAAGCTTTGTGATTTTTTTTATTACTTCATTAATTAAAAAATTTCTTTGTAGTATGGTGGATTTACAGTGTTTTAGTTTCTAGTTTCATATACACATGCCAACTTTTTTTAGATTCTGTTCCCATAGAGGTCTTTACGAGTGCTGAATAAAGTTCCATGTGCGATTCAGTAGGTTCTGCAGTTCAGTTCAGTCACTCAGTCGTGTCTGACTCTGCGACCCCATGAATCTCAGCACGCCAGGCCTCCCTGTCCATCACCAACTCCCGGAGTTCACTCAGNAAAGAGTAAGCATCTTTTAATTTCATGGCTGCAGTCACCATCTGCAGTGATTTTGGAGCCCAAAAAACTAGTTATCTATTCTGAATATAGTAGTGTATGTGTGATTTGTTAAATTATTTTCTACTTAAAATGGGCTTCCCTGGTGACTCAGACAGTAAAGAAACCACCTGAAGTGTAGGAGACCCAGGTTCAACTCTCAGGTCAGGAAGATCCCCTGGAGAAGGGAATGGCAACCCACTCCAGTATTCTTGCCTGAAGACTCCCATGCACAGAGGAGCTTGGAAGGCTTCAGTCGGTGGGGTTGCAGAGTCGGATACAACTGACTGATTAGCACTTCCACTTTCCTACTGAAGGTGATGAGCCCTCAGATACATTGGTTTTATTAAGCAGGTGGACTTAAAAAAAAAAAAANGAGCTTGGAAGGCTTCAGTCGGTGGGGTTGCAGAGTCGGATACAACTGACTGATTAGCACTTCCACTTTCCTACTGAAGGTGATGAGCCCTCAGATACATTGGTTTTATTAAGCAGGTGGACTTAAAAAAAAAAAAAATGACCAGATTAACTTTGCCCTTAGTTGGGAGTGTGAAGAGTTTTGAGATCTTGCACCATCCCTGAAGGAGTGACCCTCAGGTGAGTTCAGGGTGTGTATCAGAGATGTAGTCTGGTCTCCCCAGGTCCCTGGGGAGTAGGAGGGATGTTGGCTGGGACAAGAGCATGAATCTTTGTGAGAGCTGGAGGAGAAGGTGTGACGTCAGAGGGATCGTTTCATCCAGGCTGATGCCGCATCTGTGTGATTTTTTTTTTTTTTTTTGCAACATGGCAAGAGGGGGTTCTGGAAAGTGAAATGGTTAGAACAGTCTGATTCTGCTGCCTTTGCAAAATTGTATATAAAAGCACAGTGGGGTGGACATCAGATTTCACTAGAACTGGAATTCCCTTTTGCCCAGCTGGAGAAATGTTTTTCTCAGTTCTGAGTCCAGTTGGGATGACAGTGGAAGCTTCTCTTCCTCTTTACCTTATTGTCGCAAAGTATTATTCTTGTAGACTCAGGCTTTATCAGAGGGCTGTAGCATGGATTTCACATTTTAGAGAAAGTCAAGCGGGAGTCAGTGTGTCGTGTTACCTTTACTGACCATAGAAACCAAGGGTGTAGAAAGAGCCCAATTGTCCCAGTATCTTCTGGGCTCGGTCTTGACCTCTGCCGACGGGAGCGGAGTCATGGCTGATGATGAAAGGCAAAGAGATTCAGCAGGGACCCTTGTACCTAACGTCCCATCTGTGATGGAAGTGCTCAGTCAGTCCAACTGTTTGCGACCCCATGGACTGCAGCCCACCAGGCTCCCCTGTCCATGGAATTCTCCAGGCGAGAATAGCAGAGTGGGTTGCCATTTCCTACTCCAGGGGATCTTCTTGATGCAGGGATCGGACCTGCGTCTCTTGTGTCTCCAGGATTGGCAGGTGCGTCCTTTACCACTGTTGCTCGCTCACTCAGTCATGCCCAACTCTCTGTGGCCCCATGGACTGCACACGCCGGGCCTCCCTGTCCTTCACCATCTCCCGGAGTTTACTCAAACTTCTGGCCATCGAGTCAGTGATGCCATCCAAGCTTCTCATCCTCTGTCGTCCCCTTCTCCACTAGCACCACCTGGAAGGCCCTCAGTGATGGAAGAGAGCTGAATTTTCCTGTGTCTTTGATTCCAAGGCTGAAGCCCCTGGGAAAGGTGTTTTATATAAATGATGGCACCCCTCTTCACCTTGTGTCCCCACAGCTGAAACTTACACGCCGTGGTCGCTAGTCCTGAAGGCGCAAGGTGATGTCACTAGGCTACAGCCTATAAATTGTGCGCTTACCAAGACGTCCTCTTCCTGGACGTCCTGGTTTGAAAAATGCCCTCCTTGGAGACTGGATTAACCTTCCACAGTTTTGTCAATTTCTTTCCATCTCACAGAAGATTCTCCTACGGGTACACTGACCCCAGCAAACACATTCTTTGATTCTTAGGAAAAAAAAATTGAGCAGCACAGAGAAATCTTGATTTAGTTCTGTGGAATGACTGTCAGCCCAATCACTTAACAAACCTGATAAACTCAGTCTAAAGGGAAGAACCAGCGTTTGGCAGGCACTCTTGGCAGAGCCTGTCCGAAAAAGTGGTGGTTTTTCCCTTAGCGAAGGCTGGCTTTGCTTCCTAGCAAGGCAGGCTGTTTCCTTCCTTCCAGGGACCGGTGGCAGCTCCCAGGGCCGGCCCCTCTCCCCCCAGGTCCGCTTCATTGTCTAGAGGGAAGCCATCCAAGCTGCCGAACATCTTCCCCGGATCACACCGGAGCTCGTGGGACCCCCGGGGCTTTTTCCTTCTGGGCTCCACTGCTTCCATTCATGCCTTTGCTGAAAGGGAAGCAGGTGAGATGCCCTCACTGAGAGAAGGTTAAGAAATCCCACCCAATATGCAGATTCATTAGCTGGCCATGACCTGGGAATAATCCGTTCTTAATAAACTCTTGGAACATCCACTTTGACCCCTTCGTGCTATAGTTTTTCAAGCTACACTCGAGTTTCTTTCTCATGTTCTGTGGCTGCTCCTCGTGCACAAGAGAATCTGTTCCCTTCTAATTCATTCGTTACCTGCTGTTGCTTGAGCACCCCCACCCCCTGCACCATGGCTAACCCTGTTGCCGGTTTGAGTTGCCTTCCCAGGCGTGGTTTGGCTGTGGAAGATGGGTGTAAGTTTTCAGGTGAGACTGCAAGGCACTCAGAGTGGAGGGACTAAAAATAAAGATGCTCGGCAGCTAAAAGGGGGAAAGTGGCTGTAAGATCAAGCAGAGAATGGTTACAGGGAGAGGTGTGGGCCTGGCACGTTCAGGGAGCTTTCCCGGGATGTTGGATGCGTGACCACCCAGAGGCCAGCTGGGTAAACCCTTCAGAGCAAGGTGCACTGGGAGTGAGCCTGTGCTGAAGTGTGCTCCGAAACCACCATCTCGCACACCGAAAGGATTAGGGGCCTTTTTTGCTTGCTTGTTTTGACCATTTCAGCCACTTTTATTTTGTAATTAATTTTAAATTGAAGTATAGTTGATTTACAGTATTTCTGCTCTGCAGCAAAGTGATTCAGTTATACATATATAACATTCTTTTTTTAGTCTTTTTCCATTATGGTTTATCATAGGATACTGAATATAGATCTCCGAGCTGTACACTAGGACCTTGTTTATTCATTCCATATAGATTAATAATAGCTTACATCTAGTAGCCCCAAGCTCCGCTCCCAGCTTCCCTGCAGCCCTCCACCTTGACAGCCATGGGTCTGTCCTCTGCGCTGAGGCTTCCTGAACTCAATCACGTTAGGTTTCCCGGGGAGTGATAACAGCTGATGGGAACAGAGGGTGCATGTCATTCGCATGCAGGCCCCTGGGGACGTGGGGGACACGGGAGAGGGTTGGAGCAGAAGTGAAGTGGCTTCCGCTCTTCAGCCAGGATTGGGCAGCCAGGCTTGGTCCCTCCCTATCCCAGTTAACGTTATCCAGGCCAAGGTGGATCAGGGGCACCAGTCTCTACCGTTCTTTTCTTAAAAAGCAGGTCTCCTTAATCATGGGATTCTGTTGTTCTGCGGGCAGAAGCCATGCTGAGTAGCCCATGGATTTCACATCAGCTCTGTGGCCCTGAAGCTGGGCTAACCGCACAGGGGAGGAATAAGGGGGCTCCCCGGCTGGGCAACCCCGGCTCTCACCCCCTCCCACGCTGGCACCAAAACAGGTGGGCAAAGCCAAGCAGGCCCCTCCCCCCTTCTCAGGT